>MU226283.1:153906-174751 GCA_018584345.1 Thuja plicata
TTAAGTTTTGTATGGTACTGTTGCATCAAATATTACACTCAGAATACTTGATACATTGATGCACAGTAAGTCACACTTTAGGATGCTGACTAAAGTTGTGAAGTTGGACAAGGACAGAAAAGAAAATTAGTCATAATCAAGATGACAAGATCAACATGATATTGAAGATCTACATGATAATGATTTTGACATCTTTGGCATTGTTGTCAAAGAGGGAGAGATTGCCTAAGATTGCCTAGAGGAAGAGATTACATAAAGGAAGAAGTATATAGAGGCAAAAGTTACTATTGAAAACATTAAAGTGATTATCTACTCAGAGGGAGTCTATAGATGTTTAGACACGAATGATTATAGTGTGATTACAGACACAGAGGGAAAAATGTTTTACAGATGAGAATCAGAATGAAGCTAAAGACATTAATGAAGATTTGTTCATATCAAGGAACACAGGTAACTTTTTGGATTGTATGGTAACTATGCTTGTTAAATCATTGTTTTAATATTTTGTGTTGCCATCAATGCCAAAGAGGGAGATTGTTGGAAAGTGACAATGCAAGCAATTGTTATTTTGTCGTTGCTGTCAAAACTTAACTAGTGAGACTATTGTTATCTATTTGAGTACCATATCCACTGTTGATGAAGAAAATTTAACAAGAAGACCAAGTGAATGGTTGAGTTAAGACAAATAAAAGGGTACTTGATCAGTTGGCACTCTAGCAAAGTAATTTGTTGTTTATCTTTCAAAGACAATTTTTCTGGCTGTTTTGTGTCGAGCAAGTTTGGCTTGTGCCGAGCAAAGTTGCTTGTGCCGAGCAAAGTTGTTTATGCTGAGAAAAGTTGTTTGTGATGAGCAAGTTTGTTTAGTGTCGAGCACCAGTGAAATTGCTGAGTGAAAACAGTGATGTTGGCCGACTTACAGTAACTGGATTAATGATGAGATTTGAGATCTCTGGCCGACTTAGTTAATTTTATTGGGATACGTAAAGTTAATTAAAGATTGATCCACATCATTTAATGTATGGGTAACCATAATTAATGTATGGTTTCAAGATTTAATTAGAGGCTACTTTGGAGAATTAAATGTAATGTAAATGATGGAATGATCCATTGGATATGACCTAACCTAAGATCTACGATCTTGATTAAGCGGCAAATATTTATTTGACCTACATAGAGAGGTATATGATAAACTCAGGGGGTTATTAATTGTGTGCTACTAAGTATGCAAGTATGTGGAAGTACATGTGTGTATGCAAGAGGTTTGCATAGTTGATTTACTGATTGGCATGACCTAGTAGAGAAGGTTGAATACAGAAGTAGAGAGTTGCATGTGTGATTGCTTGACAGATTTCCAAGTAGATCAGAAGATTGAAATGACAATGCAGGCCATCTAGTAAGTTAACATAAGAGCTGTATTTGGATCTGAATTTGCAAAGTAAGTTGTATGTATCAGATCACAACTGTTGATAACTTTCTAACCATTGTATCAGTTAAATCCTTTAACAAGGTTGACCTAACAGTCATTTGTATAAATCCTCTAACAAGGTGACATTCAGGTGGAATGTTCTAAGTCCTGTAATAAGGCCACTCTTGATAGGGTGATTAAATCCTTTAACAAGGTCACACCTAACAGTGTGTTATTGTAACCTTTAACAGGGTTAGCTCCTCACATAGCTCACTTCAGAAGAGTGAAAACTTGGTAGCATGTTATTGGTGGTTTTTCCCATATTGGGTTTCTACGTTAAATACTTGTGTCAACTTGTGTGAATGCTTATGGTTTGTTTTACTGTTATGTTTCTACAAGCTAATTTCATTAAACAACAAACTGCATGATTAAAGTTGTTGACATATGCTACTGCTGCCGAGTAGATCTGAAATACAGAAATGTTTTATTTGCTACATCTAGACCTGAGGATAACAGATTCACCCTCCCCTCGGTTATTCTAAAATCATTCTAACATTTTTAATTAACATATATATTTAATTAATTTTCATTAATTAAATAACATCATATTTAATATTTCTAAATCTAATAAGATTTAATTATCTAATTACATAACTAATCTCATAAATCACTTAACCAATATCACAGAAATCACATCAAACCACATAACCAGATGACATGACGACAAAATTGACTGAAACCAAAAATACCATAAACAAACACAAAAGAAAACGTTCACGAATGACGTCACCTTGATGAATTTGGAAGGTAGGAATAAGATACTTGTCCACTGTTTCAGGACAATAATCGCTTAAGTTGGGATTTGGACATGTCTATTATCTCCCCTCCCTTACCATTGAGATATTGCGATAGGGCACGCTCATCCTGACAATTCAGGGAAGTCGATGCCCGGTACCTACAAAACTACATCACAGAGTCGAGCATGTACATAATATAAATAACAAACAATGATAGGTATTAGTCGATCGTGTGGATCTTGAAATGCAAGTAACTACGTCTTTGTCCTCTACCACATCAAACACATCATATATAAAGGTAAGATAAACACGTCACACAATAATGTAAAAGATATATGTCAACCATACACATGCAAGTATGGGGTGCATAAAATCATCCTAACATATACATAATCATCATGAAAATAACCAAAATATTCTTGCATCAATATTGAAAAGTAAATTATGGGTGGCCACTACATACACCCCCCCTAAAATTAGGCTTAATCCTGGAAGCCAACAAACAAAGAAAGATTACAAAGTTTAACTAAAGGTGCTACAATGGTTCTCTTATGAATAAAATGCATAATTCAATTGGAGACTTAGGTCCTTGACCCAATTGACCTACTATGATAAAACACCCTAGTACCATTCTCTGTAATATCCTCCCTTACACATACTATCAGAGGTCCATAACGAACATGATAGAAATAACACTTTTCACAAAACCGAGCTAGCAATATCAAACATTCAGAATATTTATCACAAAACAGAAAGAAAACTCCCAGGTGGGGGAGTAATCAGTTCAACATTAAATCATGAAAGCGCGTAGTGTCAATACTAAATCAAGTGTGACCAATGTCAAAAAATAGATAGCAAAAAGAGAATTAGATAATTAGTCCAAGCAAAAGAAAGTTCAAAAATTCAATGCTAGCCCAAACACAATACGAATAAATCATCAAACCCCAAAATAAATAATGAATCATAAAATATTACACATAACAAAGTGACTAGTATTAGCCACACTCAAGGGAGTAACTGCTTCATGACACCTAAGAATACAACATCCTAGACGCGTTAGAGAATGTACCCAAACACAAAAGACAAACGCTAAGGTAAGATGCATCACACACAATAAACTAAACAACTTGTAAATTGTTACCTAGAAATTATGGGTTACAATAGTCAACAACTAAACACCTAGTGGGTGTACAAAATCCCAGAGTTCCCAGTGTATAAACTCACACTCTGATACCAAGTGTAACACCCCGCCAGGGAACCCAGGAGAGATTAACCTAAAACATGTTACTAAATTTGCAGAACAATTTTTTTTAGAGTTTAAAATTGATAAAGAATTAACAATGCGGAAGCAATATAAGATAAGATAATACATACTCATAAATTTAACTCATTTATAGATTACAAATCCTGAGGGTTCCATGATGTAGGATTAATTAAGTTAACTAATCTACTAAAAGAAATTAAATAATATAACATCTTCATATAATGCAAATGAATAACAATAACATCATCTCATAAATGAAATCTAGAAACAACTGATACCATAAGGTATACATAACAAACCAACATCCACTGCACAAGTCGTAGGGTATGTAATAAAACTTAATACAAAGTACAATACAATATCTGAGAATATGACAACTGATACAATGATACAAATATTCATATTAAGAAAGTTAAGAGAAAGTCTCCAACAATGAAGAACAAGAAAGTACAATTGAAACAAGGATCATCTAAGAAAAAGTCATGAACGTCAGATCTAAATGGTAATAAGAATCACTACCACCTGACCTCGTGGAACCAAAGGTCCACTCCCACTGTGCTGGGGCGATAATAACAGGCCCACACACATGGGGAACAACCAACAAGAAAAACCATTGCAAAGGTACACTGGATAAAAATGTAACAAGAAGATACCAAGGTTTAAAATATAAAAGATCAAGAGACCAAGACAAGTGTACCAAAACTCATGTAGGAACCTAGAACACATATAGGGAAGTGTCATCACATAATTCCACTCTTGATTGACCCTAGTCTCCCCTCTGGACCCTAGCCCCCAAGTGACTCTATGTGGCTCAGTAATCCTTTCGTATAGACAAGGATTCTAATCATGAAGACCTCAAACAAGCATCCTCTCTCTCACTCCCATTATAGCCTATACTAGCACTCAAGGCATGGGTGAGAACACATAATTATCTTATTAATATTTCTCTCCTAATAGATTTATTAAGTTGTCACTTTTTATGTCACTTGCAACGAGTTATCCTAGTAGCCTCTTAGGGCCCTGGCCCCCAATGCAAGCCACTTCCCCTCTATGCTCCTAGATAACCTACCCTAATGCTCCCAGTCATAGGACCAAAAGAAGACAAAGCCAAAACCATAAAAGACTTCTTGTAAAACATCAAGCCATGGAAATCACCAATAAAAATTTCAGAGCATAACAAAAAAACAATACATCCTACACAAGGATCTAGACTAACCATCCCATACTGGACATCTCAATAACCAATACCAAAAAAGTATGGTTGTCACATCATAAGATCAATGACCATAGAATATAGGTAGCATCTCTCTCTGAACATGGAGTAAATCATAAACATAAAGAACTATCATTCATAAAACAATCAGATAAGAAGAAACAAGGTGACCAAGTCAACAAATCGAAACTCAACACATCAATGGCTCATCACCTCTTGTGGTTAAATGAAATACTGACCAAGGTCTCAAAGAACACGCAACACATCCTAGATGCACACAAATCTACTCATGAAACAATCGTGGTATAAGGAGGTTATGAACTTTTCACAACTTAAACCCCAAATCATAAAAAGTAAAATTCATAAAGTTCTTCAAGTCACAAAAGACAAAATCCACTTAGGGCATCAACCCACCCTAACTGACCTTAAAGGTCGAATAAAATAAAATCTCAATTAGAAACACTATGTTATTAAGCACACTCACATCACAACTACATTAAAAATGAATAAATTATTTATAAAATTAACCTTCATAAATTAAGTTATTATATTTGTTATACAAATAAATTTATTAAATATAATTACAAATAACAATACAATTAAGTTTAAATATAAACTTCAACCTTTTATATTTAATCTCTATAAATTAATTTATAAAATCCTTATATAAAATAATTTATTAAATAAAAATTTTAACCAATAATATAATTACTTTCATAATAAATGATTTACAAAACTTCAATTAAAATTTTAATCTATTAAATTTTAATCTAGCTTAAATTAGATTATAAATTTTATTTAAATAAAATATAAAATAAGTTTTTAAAAAATATTAATTAACTAAACTAATTCAAAAAAAATCTAATAAATAAAATCATAAATTAAATAATTTAAACTTATAAAAACATGTTATAATAGGGGGGTTACGTACCACACCCCCTTTCCCTTTTAATATAAAACTTTTAGCATGTAAAGGGGAGGGACTTGGGTTCCCAGACCCACTCCCTTCCATGCACTTCATGCAAAAGTGAGGCGTGCTATTATTAAGCCGATCCACAATTATTTTTTTTTATTATTTTTTTTTTGTTTTAATTTTTTTTTAAAACCAAACAAAAAGATTTTTTATATATATTTTTAAAATAAAAACTTTTTTTCTCCTTTTAAAATTTAATTACTGTATTTTTATATTGCTGGTGAAATTCTCAGCAAGTCATATAATTTTTTTAATAACTTTTCTCAAATAAATAAATAACATTTATTTATTTATTTATTTTGTAATTTTCTTTTTAATTTTTTGTATTAAATATAAGTCTATCAAAAAGATGAAAACATCAAGAGAATCAAACGAGTTACAAAGGCAGAGCCTTCCCACAGAAAAACAACTGTGTTACGGGTACAAATTTCAGAGTATTACAATGTTCAAAACAAGCATAAAAAAGAAAAGATAAGGACATGCTAAAGTAGGCAGCTTTCTATGGCGTCAACCCAAGTGGTCCAGCCCTTCTCCCCCTCCATCCAGGCGACCTTCTTCCTATCTTGTATTTGGGCCAGCATGGCCAACTCTTCTTTCTTGGATTTCATGTTCCTCTTAATTTCTCTGTTGAGCTTTTGCATAGTCTTCTCGAAATTTTGCAGATTGTCCAGGTTGTCCCTCCACTCATAGCCGTTCTTGAGTTCAAAGACAAAGAAGGTAGCATGTCTGGTCTGGAGAAACCTTCTCAGCTTCTCTTTTTCCATCATCATGGTAGTGTGAACCTACAAGGAGATATTAAGAAATGTGAGTTTTTTAGAAAACTCAGTAAGGACCTTGGGAGAATCTTGAAATCTTTCTTCGTTCTTGCACTTCCAAATCTGCCATAAGATGTAAGATGTTAAGATATTCTGAAAAATGTTAGCGTCGTTCTTAAGCCCCATAATATGACTAGTAACATTTTCAAAAATAGATATGCATATAGGATAGGAAATGCCAAAAAGTTTCCATATCGACCTAGCAAAAGAACATTCAAAAAAGATATGTCTGCTGGTTTCAGGAAGATTACAAAACTTACAACAATTATCCTCATTGTTATTTTTCCTGATAGGAAGCCTATCGAATAAAAACAGCCATTTAAAACATTTAACTTTGGGCTCAACACAGCCTTTCCATAAGATTTCAAAGTACTTTTTCCAAGCACAATTATCCAGAGAGGAATACCAATTATTATTAATGTGGTCAATGATGGCACCATCATACCCAAGCATCTTGTTTATGTTCTTAGCTTTAATCTTGGATAGGATGGTCCTATCAAGCCATTTACATTTCAAAAATCTGTGAGAGTCCATGTCACAAGTGGTAGGGAGATTTTTAGTAGCTTTGAGGATCATGTTATAAGTCTTTTTTTCAGAAGTAGGAATATCATAAGAGCTTCTAATGTTTTCCCAGCTAATCAGTTGGTCATGTTCAAAGAGATCAACGAACTGAGAAATACCTTTACTAGACCAAAATCTAGCAGAGCAGCCTTGGGACAGGGCCAGAGGTTTTCCGGAAAGATGAAGTTCCACCAAATGGACCTTTCACCATAAATGTAGGTGGCGTCATGAAAGTCCATGTTAGAGATAAATTCTCTAACATGGTTCCAGGCCTTCCAAATTGATTTGAAGACCTTAGAACCTTGAACATTAATGGGAAAGTTACCCATGACTAAGTCAGTATAGGGGAGGTACTTCAAGGACTTAGCATTCTTAGGATAACCCCGCTCAATATTATTTCTAACAATGACCTTCCATGGCATCATGCCATCCATGGAGTGAAAAATCCATTTGGCAGCAAGGGCAATTCCTTGAAGCCTAAGATCTTTCAACCCCAAACCCCCAAGAATCTTACTATTGCAGCACCACTTCCAATTAACAGCATGTGCTTTTTTATTTCCATTGCCATTAGACCAGAGAAAGTTCCTAACAACTTTCTAAATCTCAAAAATCTGGTAGTTGTTAAACATCCAAGCAGAGGAGTAATAGATATTATAAGAGGATAGGATCTTTTGGCAGACTTGAATTCTGCCAGCCAAGGAGAGGGAGCAGTTATGCCATTTGTCAAGTTTATTGGTGATTTTCTCTTTAACCCAAAGCCACATGTCTTTAAGAAAGGGGTTAATGGCAAAGGGAATGCCAAGGTATCTAACAATCTTTTGAGGGCCTCCCCATTGAAATTCATAATGTTTGAACCAATCTGGTGGTTCCTGCTCCAAACCAAGACACATGGATTTGGAGTGGGAAAATTTAGCACCAAACATATTGCAAAATAGGTTAAGTTTAGTTTGAAGAGCTTCAAAGTTGTCTTCAGTAGCTTCAAAGAAAATGGCAGTATCATCTGTGAATTGACTATTAATAAGAACACCCTCATTAGGCAGTGAAATACCTTTCATAGCCGAGGAAAAGGTATTGTCCCTAAGAAGGTAAAATAGGGCATCAGAAGCAATAGAAAATAGAGCATGCGCCAGGGGGCATCCCTGCCTAATAGACCACTCGAGGGGGAAGGAGTCAGATAGAGAACCATTAATGTCAATTTGTGCACAGGCATCATGAAGAAGAACCTTAACCACATTACAGAAGAAGGCAGGAAAGCTAAAAGCCTCCAGCATCATGGAGATGAGGTTCCACTCCACCCTATCATAGGCTTTTTCAAAGTATAACAGGAAGATGGCAGAATTCTGATGGGAATGTTTAGCCCAGTGCATGGCTTCCCAACTAGTAATGACATTTTCTAGGATGTACCTGCCTTTAATAAACCCCGTTTGGGTAGAACAAATCAGTTTGGGAAGAATGTTGACAAGTCTGGTGGCCAAGATTTTGGCCAGGATTTTGTAGGAGACATTTAGAAGTGTTATGGGCCTCCAATTTTTTATGAGGGCTTTATCCCCATCCTTGGGGATAAGTTTGACAATTCCCCTATTTATGGAGTTACCAAGAGAGCCATGAGAAAGAGCCTCTGAATATATCTCAAGGAGGTCCTTGCAGATCCACTTTTGATTGGCTTTATAAAATTTAATAGGGATGCCATCAGGGCCGGGTGCCTTGTCCGATTTAAGTGAGTTAATGGCATTAACAACTTCATCTAGAGAAATATGTTTGGCAAGGGTATTGGCATCTTCTAAAGAAAGAATCTTAGGAATCAGAGATCGACATCTGTCCCTTAGAGAGGATGCTTCAATCGAATCCTTTGAGGAGAATAAGTTTTGATAGAAGTTAGCAAAGGTATCCTTAATAGTGTCAAGATCTATAATCTCTCGATTGTCAATGATGATCCTTTCAACGGATTCATGCGAGTGTTTGTGTTTAATCAGATAGAAGAAAAAATTAGAACCCCGATCACCATATTGAAGCCAGTGGGCTCTAGCCCTAATCTTAGCTCCCCTAGTCTTAATGACCTGATGTCTCCTAAGTGCATCTTTAGCCATAATAACTTGGGAGGTAGGGGCAAGGTCAGAGGGGGACTGTTGATTAATAACTTCAGCAGTAGCTAATTCATGAGGAAGATGTTTCTCAAAGAATCTATAGTCTTTGGCCTGCTTCTAACCAATAGTCTTTAAAAGGTTCTGCCAGGCAAGGATGTTCCTATTCCATCTATCAATGCAACTACCATTTGGGAAGTTATTTTTGTTAATGATGCTGATGATATGGATAGCAGTGAGGACATCAACATCTCCGAGAAGACCGGTGTTAAGGATGAATTTAGGTCTAAGGATGTGGCTGATAGCAGGGAAGGTGCTGAAAGTGAAGGAGGCAAAAATGGGATGGTGATCAGACAAGGATGTGGGGGTGACAAGGATAGAGTTTCCAACATTGTCTGAAAAGACAGAGAAAAAGTTCTTACTACCATAGAACCTATCAAGTCTAGAATAAATTCTAGCATTACCTTATTGATAGTTTCACCACGTGTGCCAAAGACCCAGATTGCTAGCCTTTTTGCCAAACAAGGGGTCGAAGAGGTGTTTAGAGTTCTTATGTCTATTCTAGGAAACTTTTTCACTATCTTTCCAGGAAAATGGAAGTCCTCCATTCTTATCATCCTGACATTCAACCATGTTGAAGTCACCAGCAAAAATCTAGGGGATACAAGGGAGGGAAGTCAGCCATCCCCAAAAGCTAGCTCTTTCATTAACATCATTAGATGCATAAACAGAGCATATGCCAAAAGCATTATTGTTGTAATTTAGGGTGACCCAAACAACACGGTTGCAGGGGGAGATACCCTGATTGGTAATAAAATTCGCCCACTTAGGGCTCACAAGAAGGGCAACACCACCTCTACCCCTCGGGTGATTGGTGGTGATTTTAACAACATCTTTCTAGAGAAAATTAAAGTTTGTTTCCAGAATAAAACCAGTAGTTTTAATTTCTTGCATCATAAGAAAATCCAAGTGCTTACAAGTATTCAGGAAGTTTTTAATAACATATTTCCTATCCAGGGTTTCGAGTCCCCTAACATTCCAAGAAAGGCAATTCATGAGGAAACATTTGAAGGGGAAGAACACAATTTAGATGATTCTAAACAGGTGATCATCTCATCAGTACACATTTCATCATTCTTTTTAATGTTTTTATTTTTGGACCTAGGAGGTCTCCCCCTACATTTAGAAGTAGGAAAAGCAGTCATAAAATCTCCTTCATTGTCAGTTAGGGTTTCAGGTTCAGCAGAGAGCATAACCCGAGAGTGGTCAATTTTAATCGATGGTTACGAAGCAGGGATGACCGCGATGACATATTCATCATTGATTTCATGAAATGGTTTGGAAGGGTTTAGAAGAGGCAAGGAGTTAGGGTTGGGAAGGAAAAAGGTGGCGGGTTGGGAGTTAGGCAAGGTAAGTTCAATAGGACTGAACATGTTCAAGACGGCAGGAGAGGAGGTAAGAAGTTTGGAGGAAGAGTTTTGGGTGTTAGTCTTGCGTCTGCACTTCTTGGTCACACCCTGGAATCCATCCGATTGGGGATTAGCATTATTATCTATCAGAATGGATTGAGAGATGACAGGGGCGAGATTAGGGTTAACTGCAGAGAAGGTAGTATTATTCACGGTCTGGTTTTTCGTAGGAGTCATAGTTTCCATTTCCATTACAGATTCCTTAGGGTTGGGAGCAGGTTTATTTTGGAGGATAGGACAATCTTTGCATAAGTTCCCTTCTCGGCGGCATAAGAAACATGCATTAAGCCTACCGAGAATTTCAATGGGACAATTGTATGAAGTATTTTCAACATTGATATGGAAATCCAGTGGGATTTCAAACCTAGGATTTAGGGAAATGAGGATGCGGGCATCCATGTGTGGGACAAGACGCACAGTATCATCCATATGGATCACTTCCCTAGTGACTGAAGCATTTGAGGGATAAACTTCCACAGAAATGGAAGAATATGCTTAACAACTATCTAGCGAGGAGCCAAGAGGGATAAAACCTCTTCATAATTAGCATCAGGAGACCAGGCAATAGCTCTAAAGGAGGCCGAACCAACTGACCAGTACTTCTTTTTTAGAACTTCAGTTTGAGCTTCATGATTAACAAAAAAAATGACAAAAAGACCCTTCTGAATTTGACGACAGAAAGAAATATGAAAGCCCATTTTAAGATTCAAGAAATTATGAAACCAATTGTCAAGGAATTTCCTAGGAGGGCATTTATCCAGTTCGATAACCGAAAAGAAAATGGCAGTGCTTCTTAGCCTATTCTTCTCTGTAACGATTTCAGCAAGCATTTCAGAATTGGGAGAAACGGAGAAAGGAGAACTAGATGTCCCAGAGACCTTACCGGGGTTATGGGCTCCATTAATAATAGCAAATTTGGCTTCAGCATTGGTGGAGATGCCAGTGTTAGCTACTGCCTCCAAGAAGGACCTAGGTCATGCAGAAGGAGTTTTAGGAATTGGAACAGAGGAAATGGGCATATTAAGGTCAGCATTAATGGTTTCTGCACTCGATGAAACCAAGGAGGAGGGAGTGGGTATGGTTGCAGACGGAGAGGATTTACCATTAATTTTGTTATTCATAGTGCGAGTTGGAACACACAGACCTGTCATGGAGGAGATCCCATCACCAGCTGGCCATCCCTGCTTCTGTCCTCTGCCCGCCATGGTGTTTTTAAAACTCCCGCCACTGCAAACGTCGAAGTTGCTAGCTCCCCGGCCAGAATCACACAAGTGGATTGCCACTTTAGCAGAACAGACTAGGTTAGCCACTTTAGCAGGATGTTTCTAATAAAAACCATTCTCTTTTTAATTCCCTTAATAAGATATATATATATATATATATATATATATATATATATATATATATATATATATATTAAATAAGTTTTCTATTAAGAAGATAATCGAAACTCTAGTAGATTTAATTTCTATAAACAGATTCATTGTTTTTTTTAAAACACAAATTTTCATCAAATATTAAATGAATATTTTCTTTCAAATCTATACACAGATTATGCCCATGTGCAAATTATTAATTACACTATGCTCATATGCATAATCACATATATGCAATTAAAGCTAAATAATGAAACATGCAAACTAGGTACCCAATTATCCAATTTGAACCACAATTTTCTAATGAAACCTCGTATACCCAAAAAATAGATCTGACATGCAAACAAGAAAAAAAAAACCACAGAATAGACCAATGACCATTTCTATGATATAACAAACACAAATCAGACAAGGGAATACAGATAAGGGGATTTGAGTATTTCATATGCATAAAAGACGAGGATCTGAATACTAAAATTTAAAGGATTCAAACACTACCTCAAACCACCAATTGACAGAAGCCATGAAGAACAATCCAAAACCTTGAAAATCCTAAGCTTTCAACCATTCCTTCAAGCCAAGCTAGAGCCAAAATCCTGTAAAAACCTGTGGCACCTGTGTGTGCAATAATGGCCAAAAGCATCCTAATAAAGGAAAGCCTACTCAACCTAGAGTTTCCAAAACTCATGCAACCCTAAAAGTGAACTCAAGACAGAAAATCAGAAAAAATAGAACTTAATTTAAAATTGAGTGAAAAAGAAATAATTTAGTTAATAATTAATAATTACAAGCACTTTCCAATTCAGCCAATTAACTCAGCTTTTTACTTTAAATTTATATGTTATTTTTAATAAAAAAAATGTACAACTTTAATTGCATAATATTATTTAATTAGCAATTAATATTTTTAGCATTTTAATAACATGCAAATTGATAATTAAATTTCAATTCATTAATTATGCTTTAAATTCCAATTTTGGATTTAATAATTACTTAAATCCTTTATTCTAAAAATTAGACTTTTTAATTAAGTATTTTTAATTAACATATATATTTAATTAATTTTCATTAATTAAATAACATCATATTTAATATTTCTAAATCTAATAAGATTTAATTATCTAATTACATAATTAATCTCATAAATCACTTAACCAATATCACAGAAATCACATCAAACCGCATGACCAGATGACATGACGACAAAACCGATTGAAACCAAAAATACCACAAACAAACAGAAAAGGAAAGGTTCACGAATGATGTCACCTTGACAAATTTGGAAGGTAGGAATAAGATACTTGTCCACTATTTCAGGACAATAATGGTTCAAGTTGGGATTTGGACCTGTCTCTTATCTCCCCTCTCTTACCATTGAGATATTGCGATAGGGCATGCTCATCCTGACAATTCAGGGAAGTCGATGCCTGGTACCTGCAAACCTACATCACAGAGTCGAGCATGTACATAATATAAATAAAAAGAAATGATAGGGAATGGTTGATCGTGTGGATCTTGAAATTCAAGTAGCTACATCTGCACCCTCTACCACATCAGACACATCATACAGAAAGGTAAGATAAACACACCACATAGTAATGTAAAAGATATATGTCAACCATACACATGCAAGTATGGGGTGAGTAAAATCATCCTAGCATATGCATAATCATCATGAAAATAACCAAAATATTCTTGCATCAATATTGAAAAGTAAATTATGGGTGGCCACTACATACACCCCCCCCTAAAATTAGGCTTACTTCTGGAAGCCGACAAACAAAGAAAGATTACAAAGTTTACATAAAGGTGCTACAATGGTTCTCTTATGAATAAAATGCATAATTCAATTGGGGATTTAGGTCCTTGACCCAATTGACCTACTATGATAAAACACCCTAGTACCATTCTCTGCAATATCCTCCCTTACACATACTATCAGAGGTCCATAACGAACATGATAGAAACAACACTTTTCACAAAACTGAGCTAGCAATATCAAACATTCGGAATAGTCATCACAAAACAGAAAGAAAACTCCCAAGCAGGGGAATAATCAGTTCAACATTAAATCATGAAAGCGTGCAGTGTCAATAGTAAATCAAGTGTGACCAATGTCACAAAATAGATAGCCAAAAGAGAATTAGATAATTAGTCCAAGCAAAAGAAAGTTCAAAAATTTAATGCTAGCCCAAACACAATACGAACAAATCATCAAAACCCAAAATAAATAATGAATCATAAAATATTACACATAACAAAGTGACTAGTATTAGCCACACTCAAGGGAGTAACCGCTTCACAACACCTAAGAATACAACATCCTAGGCGCGTTAGAGAATGTACCCAAACACAAAAGACAAATGGTAAGGTAAGATGCATCACACACAATAAACTAAAAACTTGCAAATCGTTATCTACATATTATGGGTTACAATAGTCAACAACTAAACACCTAGTGGGCGTACAAAATCCCATAGTTCCCAGTGTAGAAACTCGCGCTTTGATACCAAGTGTAACGCTCCGCTAGAGAACCTAGGAGAGATTAACCTAAAACATGTTACTAAATTTGCAGAACAATTTTTTTTAGAGTTTACAATTGATAAATAATTAACAATGTGGAAGCAATATAACATAAGATAATACATACTCATAAATGCAACTCATTTATAGATTACAAATCCCGAGGGTTCTATGACGTAGGATTACTTAAGTTAACTAATCTACTAAAAGAAATTAAATAATATAACATCTTCGTATAATGCAAATAAATAACAATAACATCATCTCATAAATGAAATCTAGAAACAACTGACACCATAAGGTATACATAACAAACCAACATCCACTACACAAGTCGCAGGGTATGTAATAAAACTTAATGTAAAGTACAATACAATATCTGAGAATATCACAACTGATGCAATGATACAAATATACATCATAAGAAAGAGATGACAAAGTCTCCAACAATGAAGAACAAGAAAGTACAACTGCAACAGGGATCATCTAAGAAAAAGTCATGAACGTAAGATCTCAATGGTAATAAGAATCACTACCACCCGACCTTGTCGAACCAAAGGTCCACTCCCACCGTGCTGAGGAGATAACAACAAGCCCACACACACAGGAAACAACCAACAAGCAAAACCATTGCAAAGGTACACTAGATAAAAATGTAACAAGAAAATACCATGTTTTAAAGTATTAAAGATCAAGAGACCAAGACAAGTGTACCAAAACTCATGTAGGAACCTAGAACACATATAGGGAAGTGTCATCACATAAGTCCACTCTTGAGTTACCCTAGTAGCCCCTCTGGACCCTGGCCTCCAAGTGACTCTATGTGGCTCAGTAATCCTTTCGTATAGACAAGGATTCTAATCATCAAGACCTCAAACAAACATCCTCTCTCTCTCACTCTCATCCTAGCATGTGCTAGCACTCAAGGCATGGGTGAGAACACATAATTATCTTATTAATATTTCTCTCCTAATAGATTTATTAAGTTGTCACTTTTTATGTCCCTTGCAACGAGTTATCATAGTAGCCTCTTAGGGCCCTGGCCCCCAATGCAAGCCACTTCCCCTCTATGCTCCTAGATAACCTACCCTAATGCTCCCAGCCATATGACCAAATGAAGACAAAGCCAAAACCATAAAAGACTTCTTGTAAAACATCAAGCCATGGAAATCACCAATAAAAATTATGGAGCATAGCAAAAAGCCAATACATCCTATACAAGGATCTAGACTGCCCATCCCATACTGGACATCTCAATAACCAATACCAAAAAAACATGGTTATCACATCATAAGATCAATGACCATAGAATATGGGTAGCATCTCTTTCTGAACTTGGAGTAAATCATAAACATAAAGAACTATCATTCATAAAACAATCAGATAAGAAGAAAAAAGGTGACCAAGTCACCAAACCAAAACTCAACACATCAATGGTTCGTCACCTCTTATGGTTAAATGAAATACTGACCAAGGTCTCAGAGAACATGTAACACATCCTAGATGCACACAAAACTACTCATGAACCATTCGTGGTATAAGGAGGTTATGAACTTTTCACAACTTAAACCCCAAAGCATAAAAAGTAAAATTCATAAAGTACTTCAAGTCGCAAAAGACAAAGTCCACTTAGGGCATCAACCCACCCTAACTGACCTTAAAGGTCGAATAAAATAAAATCTCAATCAGAAGCACTATGCTATTAAGCACACTCACATCACAACTACATTAAAAATAAATAAATTATTTATAAAATTAACCTTCATAAATTAATTTACAATATTTGTTATACAAATAAATTTATTAAGTATACTTACAAATAACAATACAATTAAGTTTTAATATAAACTTCAACCTTTTATATTTAATCTCTATAAATTAATTTATAAAATCCTTATATAAAATGATTTATTAAATACAAATTCTAACCAATAATATAATTACTTTCATAAAAAATATTTACAAAACTCAAATTAAAATTTTAAACTATTAAATTTAAATCTAACTTAAATTATATTATAAATTAAATTTAAATAAAACACAAAATAATTTTAAAAAAAATATTAATTAACTAAACTAATTCAAAAAAAATCTAATAAATAAAATCATAAATTAAATAATTTAAACTTATAAAAACATGTTATAATAGGGGGGTTACTACCACACCCCCTTTCCCTTTTAATATAAAACTTTTAGCATGTAAAGGGGAGGGACTTGGGGTCCCACATCCACTCCCTTCCATGCACTTCATGCAAAAGTGGGGCGCGCTATTATTAAGCCGATTCACAATTTTTTTTTTTTGTTTTAATTTTTTTTTTCTTTTAAAACGAAACAAGAAGATTTTTTATATAATTTTTAATTTTTTTAAAATAAATTTTTTTTTCTGCTTTTAAAATTTAATTACTATATTTTTATATTGCTGGTGAAATTCCCAACAAGTCATATAATTTTTTTAATAACTTTTTCCAATTAAATAATT
Source organism: Thuja plicata (assembly GCA_018584345.1). Lineage (NCBI taxonomy): Eukaryota > Viridiplantae > Streptophyta > Pinopsida > Cupressales > Cupressaceae > Thuja > Thuja plicata. Next base: position 170,863 of record MU226283.1, read on the forward strand.
AACATTTATTTATTTATTTTGTAATTCTCTTTTTAATTCCTTTAATAAGATATATATATTTATTTTAAATAAATTTTCTATTAAGAAGATAATCGAAACTCTAGTAGATTTAATTTTTATAAACATATTCATTTTTTTTTAAAACACAAATTTTAACCAAATATTCAAAGAATATTTTCTTTCAAATCTATACATAGATTATGCCCATGTGCAAATTATTAATTGCACTATCCTCATATGCATAATCAGATATATGCATTTAAAGCTAAATAATGAAACATGCAAACTACGTACCCCATTATCCAATTTGAACCACAATTTTCTAATGAAACCCCGTATACCCAAAAAATAGATCTGACATGCAAACATGAAAAACAAAACCACAGAATACACCAATGACCATTTATGTGATATAACAAACACAAATCAGACAAGGGAATACATACAAGGGGATTTCAGTATTTCAAACGTATAGAAGACAGGGATCTCATTACTGAAATTTAAAGGATTCAAACCCTACCTCAAACCACCAATTGACAAAAGCCATGAAGTACAATCCAAAACCTTGAAAATCCTAAGCTTTCAACCATTCCTTCAATCCAAGCTAGAGCCAAAAACCTATAAAAACCTTTGCCACCTGTGTGTACAATAATGGCCAAAAGCATCCTAATAAAGGAAAGCCTACTCAACCTAGGGTTTCCAAAACTCATACAACCCTAAAAGCGAACTCAAGACAGAAAATTAAAAAAAATAGAACTTAACTTAAGATTGAGTGAAAAAGAATTAATTTAATTAATAATTAATAATTACAAGCAATTTCCAATTTAGCCAATTAACTCAACTTTTTACTTTAAATTTATATTTTAATTTTAATAAAAGAATGTACAACTTTAATTGCATAATATTATTTAATTAGCAATTAATATTTTTAGCATATTAATAACATGCAAATTGATAATTAAATTTTGATTCATTAATTATGCTTTAAATTTAAATTTTGGATTTAATAATTACTTAAATCCTTTATTCCGAAAATTAGACTTTTTAATTAAGTATTTCTAATTAACATATATATTTAATTAATTTTCATTAATTAAATAACATCATATTTAATATTTCTAAATCTAATAAGATTTAATTATCTAATTACATAATTAATCTCATAAATCACTTAACCAATATCACAGAAATCACATCAAACCACATAACTAGATGACATGACGACAAAACCAACTGAAACCAAAAATACCACAAACAAACACAAAAGGAAAGGTTCACGAATGACGTCACCTTGACAAATTTGAAAGGTAGGAATAAGATACTTGTCCACTGTTTCAGGAAAATAATGGCTTACGTTGGAATTTGGACCTGTCTATTATCTCCCCTCTCTTACCATTGAGATATTGCGATATGGCATGCTCATCCTATCTATTTAGGGAAGTCGATGCCCGGTACCTGCAAACCTGCATCATAGAGTCAAACATGTAGATAATATAAATAGCAAACAATGGTAGGGATTGGTCGATCGTGTGGATCTTGAATTGCAAGTAACTACATCTTTGTCCTCTACCACATCAGACACATCATATAGAAAGGTAAGATAAACACGCCACACAATAATGTAAAAGATATATGTCAACCATACACATGCAAGTATGGGGTGAGTAAAATTATCCTAACATATGCATAATCATCATGAAAAGAACCAAAATATTCTTGCATCAATATTGAAAAGTAAATTATGGGTGGGCACTACAACACATCTCCAAATGCTATTACAAACCCATTTCTTGTTCTTTTACCAATAGGTGTTGCTGCTTATAATATAGAAGCAAAAAAATACATACATGTCTTCATATCCTTATTAAATAACTCCATCCTTTGATAGGACAATCTTTGATGACTTTTCAAGAATAGTTCAAATAGTTCAAATACATGTTATAGATGAGATGAGCTTCTTAGGACCAAAGCTACTTCTTAGAATAGACTAGTTGTGCTAAGCATTCCTTGACAGACAACATGAAAATTTTGGTGGTATGTTTGTTATTTTTTTTTTGGTTACCAAGGGAAGTTACCCCATGTAATGGACAAGCCCATATATGCACCACACTCCAAGGAATTGATTTTATGAAAAAAATTTAAAAGTATGGTGACATTGGACATTATCTTTCGACATCAAGGTATGCCTGAATCACAACAAAAATTCTGAGCTATCCTTGAAAACATAAGAAATGCTCAACCCTACCAAAATTATTGGGAAACCCTCGTGGAACAAACAAATAACACTTTAACTATTAAAAAAAAAGAACTTGATTCATCAATCCACTTATTTTCTACCAATGATCTGGCAAGAGAACATTATAGAAAAATGCTCAAACAAGTAAATCTCCCAATTGCTCTCAGTATTGCCCAATTTGGTTGACAAGTGCAATCTAAAAATGACAATGATGAACAAATACCATTGGAAATATTGTTATGTGTGAACGAAAAAGTAATTCTAACATCTAATCTATGGATTCAAGTTGGCCTTTTAAATAGCTCAATAAGAAAAATCAAAGCAATTGTCTATGAACATAATACCAAACCACCTAAATTTCCCATATATGTTGTGGTGGAATTTAAAAATTACAATGGACCCCATATTAAAAATCCAAAACACATACACATCCATCCTATAGTGCAAGGAAATGGTACACAAATACCATTGACAATGATCTAGGCAATTACTATACACAAATCTCAAAGTTTAACATTGAACAAAGTTACAATAGACATTGGAAGAACTGAGAAGAAAGGACTTACATTTATGGCTATATCAAGAGTAAAGAAAATTGAAGATTTGTGCATTGAGCCACCTTTCTCTTTTCTAAGATGTGCCAAAATGTAAAATAATGCTTATACTACTGTTAGTAAAAAAGAAGAGGTGCACTTGCAGTCATTGTATATTACAATAAGTGCCAAAGAAAATTGTTATTGTCTTCAACCTATAAGATGACTTGCTACTGTGGCATACAACTCATGCCATATATTGGAGGTAGAAACTAAAGGTATTTTGGATTTAGGCAAAAAAAAGTTTTGAGGGAACCCCAAAACCCCTTACAACAAATTACATTAGATTTTCAATAAAGACCCCCATGACAGAGCCACTAAAAGAAAAATAGTTGGAAGAGACAAAACCAAAAACTAAAGGTGTTACGCACTAACTACCATTTACGTTTTATTCAATTATTATATTGATATTATGCTACAAATTTACATATTTGTATCTATTTTTAGTGTTCTTTTAACATCAATGTTCTTTTTTTTTTTTTGATCGATAAAAGGCCGAAGCCCTGAAAAGTTTTTTATTAATATAAATAATTATTTTACAGTGTGACCCCACTCGCTGCAGGCACTGGTAGGAAAGAGCAGGGTTGAGAAAACCTCCAGCCTAGCCTGGAACCTTAGGTCCTATCCTTATACAAAATTTACGTGGGCATACCCACGACTCATATAAAGATGAGATTTATTAAATACATAATTTCTGTAGGCATATCGACTGCTCGATACTTATCGAGAGATGTACATAAATACGTGGGCATACCCACATCCCGAATATTCTTGAGAATTGTTATCTTTAAGAAACATGATCTAATAGTTATACATTGATTGATGGATATACATGGGTTGAATCAATAATACTATTAGAATAAAATCGCTAATCCTCTTGCTTTGTCGAGAATCGTTCTTGAGTATCCAAATGATAAGTCCTTCCTGAATACTAGACAACAAGCCTCCACATCCAAATATTAGCCAATATCAAAATAACAAGGTTCTACCTCTTAACTTATAAAAACTATTAATTATTATTAGGAAAATGAAATAAAGGTAAAGTGATAAAGAAGTGAAT
>MU226283.1:180960-210677 GCA_018584345.1 Thuja plicata
AGAGTTAGAGCCAAAATTTAATTGTATGGGTGAGATGTATTTTTGATGGAAGTCCATTTCCACAATGATTATTTTGTCAACTTGATTAAGTGCTGACTCAACAATCCTGATGAACTTTCTGATTTTATTGCCTATTGTACTTATGTTTCCCTTACTGGATAATTCCAAAGGTAGAATTTTTAGAGAGACTGCCTTTTCTACTCTAAAATTCTTTAGGTGCATTGGATTAAACAAAGGCTTCCAATCAAACAGAGAAAAATGAATGTTTCTAAATTTAATATCCTTCTTTTCCATAATGCTATTCTTCAGTTCCTTTTTTTTGCAATCTATATACATGAAATAATCCAAAAGGTGTGATATACTTACCTCCTTCGGTAATTGTAGTGATAGTTCTGCCATCAAATCATTAACATGTACTCCCAAGTCATTCCAGATACAGATCACACCCATTTTTGCTAGGTGCTTCTGTTGCTGCAAAATGGTATTATTATCCAAAAAGATAGTTTCAAAGTACCGAACATGATTGATCTTACCTATTTTCTATTGAGTACTTCTTCTCTGTGGAGGCGAATAAGCTGCAGGCTTGTGAAATAAATAATTGTTACAATCATTATTCATCCTGTTATTGCTATCTAAAAATGAAGATTTCCTTTCCATCTTTCTAAGGTGAGGAGGGAAGTATTTTGTATTGCTAATCATTAAGTCATTGGTGCAGCAATCTCTGCCTATTTTTTTAGATTTCCCCCCACAAAAGGGTGGGGTTTTGGAGAGATAGGGGTAGGGCTTTACAACTTTGGAGTGATTCACCTCCATCTTGTGCTATCGGGTCCTATAGCCCTTATCCCCCAAAACCCCATTCCTTTTGTGTGGGGGTGAGTATATATACTTGCTATTTCCTTCCTTACTAAGCAATTCAAAAGAATTTTTCAAAGATAAACTGAAAGTGCTATGAACTGGCGAGGGCCTTAATACCTTATTCTTACCTTGAACCATTTTCCATGTATGATCTTGCTTAAATGTTCTCACGGGAGGCACTTGGGCAGATAAGGTCCTGCCTTCCCCCTTAGCAGATAGGGGATCATCGGTTCTGCATTGTAACAAATGCCCAGTATTATCTGCCTTAGCGATCCCGTAGCCTAAGATAGGTTTAGCATACTTGGTATTTGCAAAAATTCTTAGCTGTCTGTCCAAAGATTGGACTGAAAATACCTTTTGCCTTGATTCCCTGCTCCATGAAGGGATAATGTGATTTTCCTTTGGTTCTGTGCCCAAATTCAAAACCCTAGCCGAAACCTTATGCTCTTCTTTCCATGATCCTTCCTCCATCTTCCTAGATAGTGTAGGATTATTAGGAGATTTATTAGAGGATTTGGTCTGGGTAGGGTCGCTACATGAGGGCTTTGCATGAGTGTAAATGGTGAGCAGATCTGCATCAACATTTTTCTCTGCTTTTTCTTTTTCTTTTGCTATAAATTCGTCCAAGTGTTCATAGGATGGATGTGTTTGCTCTTGTTTTCGACAGCCTTTTCTTTTGTGGCCATAGAGCCAAAAATTATGACAGTAACTCAAAAATTCATGTTTCTTTCCTTGACCCTTATCCATTTTTATGGAGATTTATGCCCTAGTTTTTTTATTATAATGCCTATCTCCGTTCTTTGACTGGCTCAGTTTGGAATGAAAAAGACCTAGGTTTATCTGCCTATTGTGGAGAGAAATTTTCCTTTGCTGATGGTAATTTTGCATTATCGTTGTTCTGATCACATTCAGTTTTATTCTTTTCATAAGAGAGATTCACTCGGGGACATCGCCTCACTGATATTGATTTACTGAAGATCCCAGATGTATCGCCAAAGAATAGATGTAGATCCTTGAAAGGTCTGAACCTCTGTTTTCTATCCAGTATATTCTCCCAGATCTGGTCTCTAGTTTACTAATCTGAATTGGAATGTATTTGGGATTTTCTTGACAATAACCTTGTATTCACAGCAATGAGTATGCACAAAATGTATCCAAGGATTGATCACTGTATTGTATACAAGTCCAAATGGATGAATGTTCAGATCGCCAAGTCTGATTGTCTTTGTTATGAGTTCAGATTCAGATCATAATGTATAGATTGCATATACCACAGATAGTAATCACTATATATATATCCAAATTGCTTGGTTTGATTCAGATCTCTATCTTGGGCCTATATATAATATGGATCAGATCGCAGATCAAGCTATACATATATTTTGCTGTCTAGGTAAGTCACCACTGTCTAGAACAGAGCACTCTTATTGCAATTGGTGAGTTTGAGTGATTGAAGATGTTTCTTCTCCCTTCCAAAATTGAAATGTTTTTACTAACCACCAAACATGCCCAGCTGGTTGATGAAATTCGCCACTCTAATAATCAGTTCTGCATGTCAAATGATGAAGACTTGATGCCCTAGGCTGTTGTTCACTTGGTCTTGTGGTTGTTGGTTGATTCCAAAATCAATTCGCCATCATCCACCACTAAGAAAATTCGCACACTAGGGTAGAAAAATGCAGTAAAGGGGCTGGAAGTGATGCCAAGATCAATTCGCCAAAGCTGGAAATGCAACTTCAGACCCTAGGCATGGAATTCGCTGCTAGTCTCCAACTTGATTTCACTCCAGCCCCTTATCAAATTCACTGCTCACCCAGGTAAAGAAAGAAATTTTCTTCCAACAGTCTGATATAGATGCCTAAAAAAATGAATTTGGATGCCCTAGCTTGCAGTCGTATGATCTCAGAATCTGAAAATGATGCCAAGGAAGCTCGCTTGTCTCCACTCAATCAAATTCGCTCTCCCTTGAAGCCCTTAAACATAAAAATTTGCACCCTCAAACATGGAATTGGATGTGCACTTAGTAAAAATTAGAGCTCGTCCTGCTTGGAAATGGAGTTTGGAAATGGTATGAGTTACTGATCAATGAAGCATATTGATCAACATTACCAATATATATATCTGACAACAGAATGACTCCGCTCAGATAAATATGTTTCAGATCACTGATCACAGAGGTATAGTGCCTTGACTTAGAGAAATATAAAGATTCATCTCAGAGATATAAGACCCGATCTGAAAGATATAATTCGCATATCAGATGTATGTTCACTACCTTGACTTAGGACTGAATTCGCTGCATTGTCTTCCCTGTCAAAGTCTTGGATTCACTTAACATCAATGTTCTTCATTTTTTGTAGTTCACACCAAATTAAACACAACATACAATAAGGTGATTTAAATTCTACACAGACATCTTACCTCACTCAAATTAATTAAGATTTTTGACCCTTCCTTCTATACTTAAATCAATCATAAGCTCATATTCTTTTATCTTTCTTCATATCTTATGTCCAATTAGTCTTTGGTTTTCTAAATCCATAATTCTAAAAGGTAATCATTGTGAGCATCACTTTCACTCGCTCCAAATATACACATGATGGTATGCAACATATTCTAACTATAATCACTCATGTATGTACCATTTCTTTAGCATTTTATTTGGTTATGTCCACAGAGAATTCTCATCAATCTCTGCAAACTTTCTTACAAAGAAATTATTGTACTAGAGTTTGAGGCGAGCTTACATTTTAGGATTTTCTCCATTTTCATCATTTATAGAATACAAGATTGATCTGGATATGATTCTTGACATACTTCATTTTATGCAAAACTCATTTTTATAGTGCTATACTTAGCTAGCTAGCACCAAATGGCTCTCTTTACATTACGATGAAACACATTAATATATTACACATGCATAATGTTCACTTCTTGGGCATCTTCTACATTATTTTGGTTAATAATTTTTTCCTTAAATTTGTGGTAAAAGAATCTAGATTAGTAAAATAAATAGAGCATACAAAAAATGAATAGCTATAAATAAATAGAGCATACACAATATGAATAGCTATAAGAAGAGAAAGAAAGAGGGAGAAGACAGAGACAAGGAAGAGAAAGAGATAGATAAGGATGAAAAATTATGGACAGTGAACCTGAAAAACCTCTCAAAGAATTGAGAGATCATCTCTAAGAAGAATGAGGCTAAAGATACCAATAGTTAAGGAAAGTGGCCTTAGGTTTAAGATTGACAAGATGATAGCTATTATGAAGTTTTTTGGTTTTGACTATGATGAACTTATATTATTTTATAATAGTCATGACCTCCGAGAAAGGAATGTTATGATGGTTAATTGGATGGTTAAAAACACTCATAGTAATAGTTATTTCATTATGTTAATAACTCTAAAGCGTAGAGGGATAGCAATATGCATGTGAATATGTTATTACTTTTGTTGTGTTATGGGTTTTTTTTTATTTTTCTTCTGCATGGTTACTAGTCCTAAGGCTGTAATGGATTGAATTTTTGCTATTATGTGTTAAGCTGTACTATCTAGGATTAGGGCCCTTCCCCTACTAATTCAATAAAAATAAAAATATATCATTTTTTAATAATTTTATATTTTATTTTAAATTGTAGCTTATATGCAACCTAATTAAACTAATGTGTGATTTAAATTAAAAATAATTTAAATAATGTTGTATACCTAAATGTTTCATAGTGTATCTAATAACCATGGTTCAATTGATAGTAATGCAAATCATCCTTTTATCTTAAAAGGTATTTTAATTTCCATTCATATTCTCTTAGACCCAATATTACACACCAAAAAATACATATCACTACCTAATAATTTCATATGATTAATGCCACAAAACACATTCTCATGCCAATTCATCATACAATTCTAAAATTAAAGAAGTCTATTAATTCTATAAAATTGATCTAATTTTCATAAATTCATAAAGATTGAACCATTTACGGTTAAAAAGGACAATAAAAAAAATTCAATATCAAATTTATATATTTTATAAGCCCATGGAAAAAAATTGCTTCAACAAAACCAACATTGTTATTTCCAAAAAACTACAATGATAATTCCTATTTAATCCATAAAAATAAGTTGTTTCATATTAAAAATTCAACACCTCATAAATAAGAAAGAAAAGTTAACAAAAAATGACACTAATCCAAAAATTATAAAGGAACATCCTATTGGATGATATCAGTTTTGGTTATTGATCATGCTGTTGATATTCATGTTTTGTCACTAATGTCAACATATATTTCTATGGAGAAGACAGACTAACTACTTAACTGGAATGAGTGTACAAACACTGTACGGATGATTCAGAAGGCTCAAAGTTGGATTTATGCAGAAGGTTGTGTCCTGACCTTACTCCTAATGTCTCTTGACTTTATGTTACATTATGTGGATGTTACAGTTCATTTGGTGAAGACTATTTTTCTGGACTACAACTGTGATTCTGGACAGAGAAGGTCTCTGTGTTTCCGGTATATCTTACTGAGGAAGATGTTTAAGAACTTGTGAGCTTACTAATAGAGAGCTGACATATGATAGTCAAATGGGTTGAGTTCTATTTCTGTTTGGGTACTAATGACATTAGTTGTGGTGTGTGTTCTGGAGAAGACCTATTTCCTATTAGACTTCAGACTTGTAATGTGTGGAAATTAATTATGTGAGTGGATTGAGGATCTGGAAGTATTTGTGATGAATTTTAAATGTTTTATACTTGTTATAGGTACCATGTATATCTTATCAAGGGCTTATGTAATTATTTGTATGATGGGAAGCCTTAATTGGAAGACCTAGTTAATTATGTATTAGGAAAGCTTAACTGGCTGACCTAATGGGTTATTGTAAAAGGGTATATATGAGTGATATTTTTATTTGTGAAAAGTGTGAAAGAGAAAAGAGAAGAGTAGAGATTTATGAAGCTACGAAGCTTGACTGCTAGATAGAGAGCAGTGTTGATACTTAATTGGAACTAATCAAGCAAAGATAGTTGCTACTAGATAGTTCACTAGATCGTGTATTTGGTGTATACACTTGATGTGGATTGTAAATCCTTGAGGGTGGCTTTAACCTTCTTTGGGCAGTGTGCCTTGGAAATAAGCCTACTATTTCCTTTGACTCCTAATAGGGTTTGTCTCCTAATAGGGACTGTGTACTGTAATGTTGTAACAAGCTCCTGATAGGGCTAATATCTTTTTACAGGGATACTATACTCTTAGTACATTATTTGTGGGTGTTAATTCCCACCAAGGTTTTACCTTTGACAGGGTTTCCTCAACAACAAATCTTGTGTTATGGTGTTGTCTATTACTATTTTATTATCTACATTTGCTGATATGGTTAATAAAGTTTAATAATCTATACTACAACTAATTCACCCCCCCTCTTAGTTGTCTTGTGGACTGTTATTCCTAACAATTGGTATCAGAGCTACTGGTCCTTAGAGAGAAAGTTTAACAACTTGAGGTGATCCTGAAGATGACTTACTACAGGAAGGATACTCCAAGGTTTGATCCTGAAAACTTTGACAGTTGGTAGAACAAGATGAGAACACATCTGATGTGTCTAGGACTTGACTACTAGATGATCACAAAGAAGAAAGAAAAGTTAGCGAATGAGGATGAATTAGAGAAGGTCACTAAAGATGAAAAGAATCTATTTTCATGTAATATGGTTGCAAGGGAATCTTTAATCAGCGCTCTATCAGAAGGAGAATTCACTGAAGTAAAGGACTTGGATTCTACACATGAAATCTAGACAAGACTAGAAGCATTATATGTTGGAGACAAATTTACAAAGCAAGCAAAGTTACAAAACTGGAAGACAAAGATGGAATCATTAAAGATGAGAGAAGATGAGAACATCATAGCATATGCACAAAGAATTACTAAGGTGGTGACTGGTATTAGGAACTCTGGAGGAGCTTATAGTGAAGAAGAAGTAATTGCAAAGATACTGAGATGTTTTACATCTGCATACAAAACCAAGGTTCAAGCTATAGAGGAGATCATACCTTTGACACCAAACTTCACCAGAGAGATGTTGATTGGAAAACTAACTATATTTGAGGCCGCAGAATTGGGAGACACTTTACCTAAAGTTGAGTCAACATTCAAAGAAATCGTGCACAAGAACAAGAAGACCTTAGCTGGAAATGCAAGCACAAGCAGTAATGATCTGAGAGAAGAACTTGGAGCCTATGCTGATGAATGAGAACAAATACAGGAAGAAGAAAGGAAGTTAGATGAAATTTTGGCACTGATTGCCAGAAGAGAAAAGAGAGGTAAGGGTAATTTTGGAGGCAAATTACCTTTGAAATGTTTTTCATGTAATAAGATCGGTCATTTTGCATCTAGATGTCCTACAAGAATTCCAAAGAACAAACCTAAGTTTTTCAAGTCTAAGTTATCAAAGGATAAGGAATGATATTATGCTAGTGAAGGAATATCTGATGATGAGGATGGAAACTTTGATGAAATTTGGATTCATTTCTATTAAGGATGATGAACCTATGCATGAGGAAAAAACATTAGTATCTCAAGTTGAAAAGAAATATGAATGGGTCATAGATAGTGGTTGTTCACATCATATGACTGGAGATAAAAATAAATTTGTAAGTTTGAAGAAGCATGATGGTGGTGTTGTTAGATTTGGTGACAATACTCCTAAACTTACTGTTGGGATTGGATCTATCTCATTGGATGGTAAGACTAACACTGACAATGTACTACTTGTTGATGGACTCAAGCATAATTTTTTGAGTGTTGGACAGCTAGTGGACAAGGGTTATCAACTAAACTTCATATATGGGAAATGTTCTATCAAGAGTAAAAAAGGAGACTTGATAGCATCTGGTACTAAATCCAGAGGTAATGTATTTGAACTAAACACATCTAGAGCTACTTGTTTTATTGCAAATATTGATGACAACTGGTTATGGCACAAAAGATTTTGTCATGTTAATTTTGACAACATTGTGAAGGCAAGTATGACAAAAGAAGTAAGAGATCTACCTAAAATTGTTAAGCCATCTAATACTATGTGTAGATAATGTGCTATGGGAAAATAGACTAGAAGCACTTTCAAGAGCAAAGCCTATTCAACAAAAGGAAGCTGGATCTGGTGCATACAGATATATGTGGCCCTACAAGAACAAGATCATACTATGGTGAAAGGTAATTTATACTCTTTGTTGATGACTTTTCTAGAATGATGTGGGTTACATATTTGAGAGAGAAATCTAAGGCATTTGACAAATTAAAGTTGTTCAAAGAAAAAGTTGAGAATGAATCTGGTTTAAATATGAAATGTTTGAGATCAGATAGAGGAGGAGAATTTACATCAGAACTGTTTAACACATATTGTGAAGAAAATAGAATACATAGACAAACTTCAGCTCCTAAAACTCCACAACAGAATGGGATAGCAGAGCCAAGAAACATAACTATATTAGATGCTGCTAGGACTATGTTGCTGGAAGGAAATGTATCACATGTTCATTGGAGAGAAGCAGTTGGCACTGCTATGTACACACTAAACATAATTTAGATCAGAGAAGGTACAAATAAAACCCCTTATGAATTATGGTTTGATCATACACCTACTGTGAAATATTTTAGAATATTTGGTAGTAAATGCTATATCAAGAGAGATGATGAGATAGGCAAGTTTGATGCTAGAAGTGATGAAGGAATCTTTCTTGGTTATTCTACTAAGAGTAAATGATATAAATGTTTCAATCTAAGATTGAGAAAACTAATTGAAAGCGCCAATGTGAGGATAGATGATAAATTTCAAATTTAGGAAAGAATGTATGATTGAGGTTAGATAACAAAAACAAGAGAATTTGTAGCTGAACCTGAAGAACCCTTGATGATTGAGTATGAGATTGAAGAAGAAGAATAGGAAGAAGCTACTAAGACATTGAAGACTCCAAGGTATGTCAAGAAAAGTCATCCTGAAGATCAAAGTATTGGTGATGCAAGAAAAGGCATGATGACTAGATCTAAAGTTAGAGATGAGATCTATTTGATTTCTCAAGCTGAACCCAAGACTACTGATGAAGCATGTAAATTTGAATCTTGGACTAAAGCCATGGAAGAAGAACTAGAGGAGATAAAGAAGAACAATACATGAGAGTTGGTTCCAAGACCTAAAAAAAAGAATGTGATTGGAACCATGTGGGTTTTTAGAAACAAAATGGATGAGGAAGGAACAGTGGTAAGAAATAAGGCTAGACTAGTATGTAAAGGCTACTCACAACAAGAAGGCATAAACAATGAAGAAACATTCAAAACTGTTGCTAGACTAGAAGCTGTGAGACTATTCCTTTCTTATGCTACACATAAAGACTTCAAAGTGTATTAGATGGATGTGAAATCTGCATTCTTGAATAGTGACCTAGAAGAAGAAGTGTACATTGAGAAACCTGATGGTTTTCCTGTGATAGATGATGAAAACATGGTTTACAGACTAAAGAAGGCACTGTATGGATTGAAAAAAGCATCAAGATGGTATGCAAGACTGGATAAACATCTACTTCATCTTGGTTTTAGAAAAGGTAATGCAGATTGTAATTTGTATTTAAGAACTGATAAAGATGAAATCTTAATTATAAAAGTTTTTGTTGATGATATCATTATTGGAGGAAATGATAAAATGAGTAAGAAGTTTGCTAAAGAAATGGATAATGAATTTGAGATGTCAATGATTGGTGAGATGAAATTTTTTCTTGGTTTGCAAATTAATCAGAGTAAAATGGTATATTTATATCTCAGACCAAGTACCTTAAGGAAATGCTGAAGAAATTTAGAATGGAAGATTGTAAACTTGTTGGTACACCCATGATAACATGGAACAAACTAACTAAAAGTGATGAGACTCAAAGTGTTGGGCAGACTAAGCACAGGTCAATGATTGGAGGTCTACAATATTTGACACACACTAGACCAATTATTACAAATTCAATTGGAATTATGGCTAGATATCAGGCAAATCCTAAAGAAACACACTTTGCTGCTGTGAAAAGAATTTTTAGATATCTAAAAGGAACAATAGAGTATGGATTATGGTATGAAAAATCTGATGATTTTACTTTGTAGGCTTTTACTGATGTTGATTGGGCAGGTAATGTGGATGACAGAAAGAGCACAAGTGGTGGTGCATTTTTCCTTAGGAAGAGATTGGTTTCCTGGATAAGAAAGAAAAAGAATTGTATTGCTCAATCTACTGCTGAATCAGAATATGTAGCTGCTGCAATTAATTGTACACAAGTTGTTTGGATGAAACAAATGCTGGAAGATAATGGAATAATTTTCAAGGAGCTAGTGGTTATTCATTGTGATAACACAAGTACAGTAAACATGTCAAAGAATCCTTTAATACACTCAAAGACTAAACATATTTCTATCAAGTATCATTTCTTGAGGGAGAAGGTATCTGCTAAGGAGATTAAATTGGAGTACATAAGAAAAAAGGAATAGATAGTAGATATATTTACTAAACCTTTTCCAAAAGATGATTTTGAATAACTCAGAGGCATGCTTGGGGTGATGGATCCTCCCAGTGGTAATTAAAATGATGCAGTTATGCATCAGTCCAGTGGATCTCAGAGCTATATTATTCTCTGGACTTGATGTATGGATCTACTCCTTAGGGGGAGTGATCGCAAGAGAACAGTATGGAGTACATTTGGGTGATCTTGTACCTAATCAAACATGAAGATTTGAAAAAGCTACTGAAGACTATAGATGAGTTATGGCACCCTTTTCCATTGCTACCAAAGGAGGAAGGAATCTTTGAGAAAATCCCTACTATTTTGGGAAATTTATGTTGAGGATATTGAGAAGAATGTATTGAAAGAGAATACTTTTGGGTTGATGCATATGGATTTTCCCATATGTTTCCATCAATTCCAAAGGTGGAGATTTTTGGATGATATCAATTTTGGTTACTGATCATGCTGTTGATATTCTTGTTTTGTCACTGATGTCAACATATATTTCTATGGAGAAGACAGACAAACTATTTAACTGGAACGAATGTACAGATACTGTATGGATGAGTCAAAAGGATCAAAGTTGGATTTATGCAGAAGATGTTTTCCTGACCTTAATCCTATGGCCGCTTGACTTTATGTTACATTATGTGGATGTTATAGTTCATTTGGTGAAGACCATTTTTTTGGACTGCAATTGTGATTCTAGACAGAGAAGGTCTTTGTGTTTTAGGTATATCTTACTGAGGAAGATGTTTCATAACTTGTGAGCTTACTGCTATAGAGCCAACATATGATTATGAAATGATTTATGTTTGGGTACTGATGACATCAGATGTCACATGTGTTCTGGAGAAGATCTATTTCCTGGTCGACTTCAGACTTGTAACATACGGAAATTAATTATGAGAGTGGATTGTGGATTTGGAAGTACTTATGATGAATTGCAAATGTTGTATACTTGTTATAGGTACCATGCATATCTTAGCAAGGGCTTATGTAATTATTTGTATGATGGGAAGCCTAATTGGCTGACCTAGTTAATTATGTATTAGGAAATCTTAACTGGCCGACCTAATGGGTTATTGTAAAAGGGTATACATGAGTGATATTTTCATTTGTGAAAAGTGTGAAAGAGAAAAGAGAAGAGCAGATATTTGTGAAGTTGCGAAGCTTGACTGTTGGATAGAGAGTAGTGTTGATACTTCATTGGAATTGATCAATCAAAGATAGTTGCTACCAAACAATTCACTGGATCATGTATTTTCTGTATACACTTGATGTGGATTGTAAATATTTCAGGGTAGATTTAACCTTCTTTGGGAAGTGTGCCTTGGAAGTGAGCCTACTATTTCCTTTGACTCCTAACAGGGTCTATCTCCTAACAGGGACTGTGTACTATAATTTTGTAACAACCTCCTAACATGGCTAATATCTTTTAACAGGGATACTATACTCTCAGTAGATTATTTGTGGGTGTTAATTCCCACTGGGGTTTTACCTTTAACAGGGTTTCCTTGACAACAAATCTTGTGTTATGGTGTTGTATATTACTGTGTTATTATCTACATTTGCTGATATGGTTAGTAAAGTTTAAAGTTTAATAATCTATACTACAACTGATTCACCCCCCCCCTCTCAGTTGTCTTGTGGACTGTTATTCCTAACACATCCTGCCAAATGACATAAATCTACAGATTAATCATAGTTCAAGGCTTTCACTCTCCCAAAAAATATTTAAATAATATACTTTGTAAGCCCATGCAAAAAAATGCTTCAGCAAAACCAGCATTGTTACTTCCAAAATAGTATAATGATCCTAGTAAATCCTTAATAAAAAGTGATTTTATATTGCAAAAAAATATATGTTTGCAATTACCACAAACCACAATATTTTTCACCAAAACCAACTATTAACTATTCAAGACCTCACAAAATAAAATACATACCAACACAATGAAACAATCTAACAAAACAAAACAAATATAGAAAATCA
The DNA here is from genome assembly GCA_018584345.1 of Thuja plicata. Classification (NCBI taxonomy): domain Eukaryota; kingdom Viridiplantae; phylum Streptophyta; class Pinopsida; order Cupressales; family Cupressaceae; genus Thuja; species Thuja plicata. Next base: position 193,346 of record MU226283.1, read on the forward strand.
TCTTCCTCTTCCCATATATGTCTCTAACATGCTTTAGTGCCTCCTGTGATTGCATTCTACTCTATGTTATTTTGATCTGAGATAGACTCTTGTTTTATTTTGTGATTATCTGTATAGTGAGATGCATTCGATGACAACACATTATTTTAGTTACCAGTATCATAGTTGTGCTAGATGGTTAGATTATCTTTCTATTTACCATTTTGAGATCATATCTGCATGATGATGTTGTTTTGATGTGACATGATACTTTTATGATGATATATGATATATTTTATATTCGAGACTATGGATTATGTTATCAAGATGACCTTATTGGATTCCATGTTATATTGTGCCTTATTTCCTGTTGGATATTATAGCTATTGACTTTCACTGATATATGTTCATATGGTCGTAAATGATTAATTTAATGCCTTGTATTTAAATGAAATATTTAATTTAAATGTAATATTTAAATTTAAATGAAATGTACATTGAGGATTAGAATATGGAATTGTTACTGCCATGACATTCAAATACATACGAATGACTGTGTTACTAGAGCATATGTGTTCTATTAGGTACATTATTATTATTATATGTGCTTTGTCTATTTATAATGTGAACAACTACACTTGATGTTTTTGTGTTTTAGTGAATAGGTACCAGCCATCATTCTGCCTAATTTACAGGTATTGAGTGTGTCTTTATCCCTGATAGTGGCGAAAAATGTAGTTTCACCGACCTTTCGTGTTTGAGCCATTATCATCCCTATATGGGAGATGTATCCATGATTATTATTTTATCCCTCCAGTATGTGTTGGTAAATCTAGATTTCATATGCATTTTGTGATAGACCAGTGAGTGTGTTTGTGCATTTAGAGTTACCATCATTCTCACGAATGAGATTTAATTTAAATGTTGATTTTTAATGTGTTTGGTGATTTAATTTTATTGTTGGCTAATTAGCCGCAGTTGAATTCCATTTTATTGGAACTGATTTAATTTGTTTTGGAAAAGTCTATAGCTTCTTAATTATTTAAGTGAATTTTATTTTTAAAAGTGTTTTTGGCTTTTGGGGAAAAAGTTCTTTTATTTGAGGAAAAGAGTTCATTTCCTCACTTTTTCTTGTTAAGAATTTGGATTTTGCTCCAAATTATTTTGGAGAAAATAAGTGATCCAAGGTTGTTGGATTCTTGTGGGTAGTGGCTCGTTGGATTCATGTTATGATTCCTCAACTTCCTATGGATCCATTTTGATTTCCATGAAGAAACCAATTTCTTCTCATTTATTTTGTATTTTCCCACTTTGTGTGAGGTAGGGAATCTCACATTATTTGATTTAATTCAAAGTTTTTCTTGAAATAAATTTCAATGGATTAGTGGGCTGAGAACTAGTATTCCCCCACAGTTTTGTGTCATTTCATTACTCGATTGGGTTTGTGTGAGCATACCATGTTTTTAGAATTTGGAAATTATGGGTTTCTTGGTGTTATGCTGCTCATTTTTCCTTCTGTTCCTAGAATGAGAATTTTATTGTATATTTGGGGTTTTGGATGTATTCTAGCAAATGGGTATTAATTTCATAGTTTGATTTTTAAAGTTTTATTTTTGGGTGTTTTCGAGCTCACCTTATTTTGCATTCCATTCAGAACTTGTTTGTCACCATGTTTAGTAAATTTGAACTATTAGATGTAGTAATAATCCATGTTTGTAGTAAGATTGTGGAATTATAATGAAATGAGAACATTCTAGATAATTGATATCACATTTTGAACTTACAATTTTGATATTAAAATGTTAATTTTTACACTGCTGAATTTTTCCAGAAATTGGGTGTCATTGCTTTTGGGTGTTTTGAGACTTCCTCATGTTCTAACAAGATGATTGATATATTTTATTGACATTTGTGCTCTTGGTAAAGCGGCCAATTGAGAAACTTTTTATTTTTACTTTGTGTTTCTTTTTTCTTGGCTTGCATGCCTTGAGTGTTTGGGAGTTAATTTGTCCTCCTTTGATTTTGTGGTGTTTTTTGGTGATTTTTGATTTACGTCCTTGGTGTAGACCAAGTAGAAAATATGTTATATGATCATGGCCTCAGTGAAGACTGAGTGGATAAACTATAATATATCATGTCCTTGGCAAAGACCAAGTGAACACAATCTATTATTCCCATCATTGGTATAGACCAATTGGACAAAGTGTTTTTCTTATTTACTTGGTTTAGATTGAGTGAACAAGCTTCTCATTTGGTGTCCATCCTTTGATGTTGAACCATAGGAATAGGTACATTTAGTAGGAATGGGAAGTAGCTCCTTACGTGGACCCATACCTAGAAGTTACCACATAGGCTAGATGAAGGAATTTTCAGAAAAGTGATAACATAATAAAATGCATTGGCTATAAAAATTAAAAAAGATTAATTGGTACTATGAAACCAATCAAAACCCTATATGTCATGCATGAAATAAGTGTGATCATAGATGCTAATGTGGATATCATTGGATCCCCAAACTTTATGAGTGATCTAAAAGTGAGCATAGATGGTGGAGACCATTGAGTCCTTGGATGTCATGAGTGGTGTGTATGTGTGAGGTAGATGATTGCACCTCATATTTTAGTATTGGTTCGTGTGGGTGGATATACTCCATATGTTTGGTAATCTAGTGTCTAGGTTCAGTAGCAGTGATTAGCACCTTGATGTATTGTGGTTTGTGGCAGCATGGTTTTGTTTTGGACATGGGTCCTCATTTGAGTGTTCTCTATGTGTCATTGTATTCTGCATCTATGTATTGCATTGGACCATGGTACCTTACTTGTTTTAATGCATATGATTGGTGTGGGTCTTAGCAACTCCTTTCTTGTGTGTGTACCTTGTGATTGGGGCCAAGTTACTATCTCTGTGAGCACGGTGGGGTGGGCCTAAGGGTTCCACATGGTATGGTGGCATTTATCTTTAACACTACTGGGGATGGGTGTATTGGTGATGGCATTCCTCTAGAGACATATATTTTGAGCATTGAGTGTTCAATTTATACCCCCTTGGTATCTCTTTTCATTGATATATGTATTTGATATTGATGCTCTTAGATTATTTTTATATATGTTCTTATGAATTCATTATTATTGAGTGTGTATTACCTCAATTTGTGTATTTGGTAATCCCTAGTGTGGATAAATCCTTGTTATTTAAGCCATACGTTGGTGTCAGTAAACCTACCTTGTTGTTAGACTAAGTAGACTCTTTTAATTTAGCTTTTAAACTTCTGTTTGAAAGTCTAGGGGTAGTGTAGTGCATATTATCCTTAAAGTAGTGCCTATGACCAACATAACAATGCATATGAGCAACATAATAGTGCATTTGATCAACAATAAAGAGAATATGATCAACAAAGGAGTGCATATTATTTATCACATATGAAATAGTGGGTACTTTGTGAGGGTCTATTAGAAAACTAATTTCATATTTGGATACCCTTTTTCCCCAGGGTGATTTTCAAGTATTCACTATTGGCAAGTGATGCATTTTTGGAGTGATATGGGACACTTGAGGGTTTTCATTTATGGAAAGACATATAGTAAGATGATCTTTTGGATTTTTTTATAGTTTTGAAGATGAGATGATATGAAGAATATGGAATGCATGGATGCATTGTGATGTCATAAAAATGTGACATACAACTGGAACTATCTAAGGATAGTTGATGCTTGTGTTGTTCATTTGTGAGATTGATTGTAACTAAAGTATATCTTATTGTAAGAGCAGTGTACTCAATATACCTTTAACTTTGTATTCCCCTAACAAGGAAATGTGCTAATGTAATATTCAGCTCCTAATAGTGCTAGGTCTCCTAACAGGGACACTATACTTTTTGTATGTGTTTGTGGGTACCATCCACATTGGGGTTTTCCCTTGGGTAGGGTTTCCCCGAAAAAATTCAAGGTGTTATGAATTATGTGTTGTGTGCTTATGTTCTTTTCATTTCAGTAATTGTATGGTTTTAAGTTGGAAATTATTAAGTTCATGTTTAAAGTGCTATTATACTGATTCACCCCCGCTCTTAGTGTTACTTAATCCTATCAATTGGTATCATAGCTATTGGCCCTTGAAGATAAAGTTTAACAGCTTAAGGGAGATCAAGATGAATTCTGAAAGTTTGGAAGAAAACTTTGAAGCAACACTTGAAGATCTTGACAAAGATAAAGCAGAGAATGGTGACTTGAAATTCAAATTGAGAAGAGTAGAGGGATCAATTAACAAAAAAAAATAGCTTGAACTTTCCAGAAGTTAGAGACAAGATCTTATGGTTAAGATAAAAGAGGATTCATAAAATGATAATTCAGATCAGATAATGCGGCTTGAGAAAGAGAAAGATACCTTAAAGCTTGATTATGAAACTACTTCACTATAGATGGCTAAAGAGATTCAACACGAAAAAGGATGCTAAGAACAAACTTGAAGAGACCTTGAAGGATGCTAATATTTAGATGGGACAAATAAAGACTGAACTTGAACACTATAAGAACAAGTATTTGGAATTAGAGAAATACAATCAAATCATAAAAGGAGAACTTGTTGAGGAAAATAATCATATTGAGATACTTCACATGAGTAGTGACTTCGTCGATGAATAGATAAATAGACAGAAACCTAAAGGAGACATGACTCATGTTGACTTCAATGAAGCTAAATGTTCGAAGAATCAAGAACAATAATATGATGCAAACATTAATGGAGAAAGACCTACTCCTCAAGAACCTAGAGAAAATATCAGACCTTTCAGAGTTATATGTTTTGGATCCAACAAGATTGAAAAAATGAAGAGGTATTGCAGAGGTAAAGCCCCTTTCAAACCTTTTTATGGTTATTTCTTTAACTGTTATGCATATGGGCACAAGAAAGAAGAATGCAAGAAACTTGATCAATCAAGATACAAACAAGATTACATTAGTGAAGAGACAGTAGTGAAGACCAAATGTTACAAATGTAATAACCTTGGGCACATCGCAAGGTATTGTAAGTTGCAAGTTAATCAGAATAGATCACCTCCTATATGCTACAAATTTAACAATCCAGGTCATATAGCGAAGTTTTGTAGGTACAATAGAACTAAAAATAGAAGATGACCACCTCCTATGGTGACAAATAAAAATATTGGTGATACTAGTAAGAGTCTTGCAGAGTACATGAATGAATATGATAGTTGTTTCAAGAAAGTAGAAGATATGAACAGTAATATGGTGTGAAAGGTAAAGGAATCTAGTGAGGAAAATATTCAGGGAGAGTTAGTAGATGCTATTGAGTCTTCACCTAACTCTAACATTGCTACATCAACCTAGATGACTGAGCATGGCCTTAGGGGGAGCATTGGAAGAAATACATCAAAAATCTATCCAGCCCTTGAATTTGTGGAGTAATCTCTTGTGAGCTTAGGGAGAGTAAGTAGAAATGTTTTGGATCACAAATGTATGATCGCATGGTTTTACAAGCCTATATCCTACGATTTCCAGATCCTTACTTGACTGGTTTATGTGTAGAAATGATTTATTGGGAACTGTGTCATTTTTCCATTCAACGAAGTATAAGGTTAATAAAAAGAACATCATTTGCAGAGTAGAGCTTGAGGAGAACATATTCTTGAGTAGAAGCAGAATAAGAACACATGTGTTGAAGGATTTGATTGGTGCAAAAATTTGCATTTTCACAGTAAAGAGGTATTTAGATCGATTGTAAATTTTTTAAAATGGATACTCCTATGATTTTTGATGTTGCAGAGAGAATTAGATACAACTTTAAGAAACATCCTTTCAAATCTACTAAGGATGACCCCGAAGGTGCATTTTCTCAAACACTCTATGACATTTTGCATGTCAAAGATATTAGGGCATATATACATTATAAGTATGGATCTTTGGGAGATGAAGAGATTGCTACAGAGATGGAAGACACGATAGGTGATGATGGAAAAAAGAAGGATGAGTTTACACACCTAAATAACCTGAGCATTATGAAGATAACCAAAATTCACAATTTTGATGAAGAAGAATGGATACAAATTATCTTGAGTAGAGTTTATGATTAGTTCATATGGCTTGGAGATCAACCTTTGAAGATATGCATCGACCTAATTCATGCCATAATAGGATTAGAAAATACTGTTGTAGTACCTGTTGCTCAGAAGAACACTAAGAAGATGGTAGAAACCCTAACGCATTCACAGTGGGACAAGAGAGCGATGATGGTAAATAATGTATTCCAACATGATGTAAGATTGATTACTATGATCTTATGATATAAACTCCATTATAGAAACCGACTCAATTCTGTATCAGTAGGTATAATATTAATGGCTTATAAGATGGTCAAGGAAAACATCAAGTACAATCTTTTCAAAGTCTTAACACAACAATTCTTGGAAATGTAAGGCAAATTAAGAAGGAAAAGTCAAGAGGATTTATATTTGGATATTTGTTGATACATATGTACATTCACATTGTTCACAAATTTCCTGGTATGCACCCTAGAGAATGAAAAGACAATATACCTACTGGTATTCAGATTTCTCAGATTTATAGGAGACAAAACAACACTACGGTAGATGGTGAATTGTTTCCTATGATAGAAGAATACTTGGGTAGTATAAAAATACAAGCACTCAATCTGTTTCATGGTTGAAAATGATTATGTGTGCTATGAGGTAGTTATTCCTAGAAATAAATTGTGTTATCCACTAGGCTATGAGGTTAGTTCTGAATTATTGACTATGCAAGTAGAAAACATCTTAGCTTCAGAAGTTGATTCATCAGAGGAAAGATGGGGTACTTATGAGAAGAAGTGTGAAAAGATTAGGGAGGAATAGACTAGAGCATAAAAGAAGAGGAAAGTAGAGAATATAATTGATGACTATGTAGCCAAGGAAGGAATATCTAAAGAGGAAATGAAAGAAGTTAGGAAGAAGATGAGTGAGAGAGCTTGTGGGTTGGAAAGCACTTTTGTTGCAACCCTTCTACCTCTAGAAGATGTGAAGATAATCAGTCCACTTTCTACTGTGATTGATGTATCTACACCTTCACCACATCAGCATACATCAAAGGAAGAGACTACAAATAAATTACCCAGAAGAAACACAAGGTCCACTAAATTGGACTCACATCCTAAGGAATAGAGGACATAAGGAGAAGAGAAGAAAATTGAAGAAAATGCCACTAATGAAAGACAAATTTGGAAATGAAATATGAAAATGATAGAGAAGAGAGTAATTGAGAAAGGGAGGCTTGTTTGTTTGGAAAAATACTATGACAGGTATGAGGCATCTGACAAACTTCTGATTGAAGACATAGTGATTAAACATTTACTTGTTTTTAAGAATATTTTGTTAGAGATTGGAGGTAGTGTACCTAAGGAGTTGTATGAGAAATTGGAGGTAAGGAAATAATTATCACAAAAGGAAGATGAAGTGATTAGAGAACAAGCAATAGAAGGCATGTTGTATGTTTTATCTATTAAAGAGATGGAGAGGATATTGAATAAACTCGAACCCTTACTGAGAACCAATACAAGATTAGAAAATATAATGGGAAGAAAATATGATGAAGTAATTGAGGAGACATAGAGAGCTGTAGAAAAGGTCTTGATGGGAACTAAAATAGAAGACATCTTTCCACCTAAGGCTCCTAAGTCCAAATCCATTGAGAAAGGAGAATCATCAAAGAAAGATAAAATAAACCTTGATAAATCATTGAGAGAAGATGCTAGTGAGTATGTAAGCACTGTGAAGAAACCAAATTTCTATGTTTCTGGTGTGCCTATGTCTTTGGACACTTCACAAAATGTGAATGAACCCTTTGTTTAGAATACAAACATTGATGAAATAGTTGAAGATACAGTGCATAAGGTTGAAGTGAAATAGGAAACTGTTGCATATGATTCTTCACCTTTATTGTTGGCAAGTAGAGACAAGTCCTTGAGAACTGATGCTAAGAAAATGGATGAGGATGAGTTGATGAAGTTTTCCTTCATCAAATTTTATAAATCTAAAGAAATATCTGAGTAGAAAGGAGAGAAAACAACTAAGGTAATGACAAGAGCAGTTGACACATTGAAAAAAATACTTCTAGCACCTATTGTTTTTCAAGGAAAAGATGATGCAGATAACTTGAACAAGGAACTAGATGATTTTGATAGTCACTATAAATCATTAAAGAAACTCTCTGAGGAAAAGGGTGAGAAGAAATATCTCATGAATAAATTGGAGGAAGTGTGCAAGTCTATTTCTTGGGACTTGGACATCCTAAACAAAACTACATCTGAGGCTAAAAGTTGTGTCACACAAGGAAGGAAGTTGGTGTAGGGAACCTAAGTCCTATGTTTCATTTTCATGTTTTGATTTCATTTGTAATAAAGGATGAGTTTTTGAACTATCCTAGTGTGTGTGTTCGGTCTATGTTGTGTGGACAAGGATCTTCTGATGCCTCTATAAATAAAAGGATTCCTTAGTTCACTAGGACTTGATTTACGAGTTTATCTTTTTTTTTGGTTATGTTGGTTGTAGAGGGGTTTCTAATTTCTTCCTAGACATTTTCCATCATTCCTATATGTTTTGGGTCCTTCCCAACTTAGTGGGATGCAATAATAACATTGTGGTTAACAATTGACAAAATGTTGTCAATCTTATAAATGTTGCTCGAGCAAATTTTCAAAAAAGTTGCTCGAGAAGTTGCACTTTTCTTTCCAATAGTCACAACCATCTATGAATTGGTTGGATCATTTGTAAAGATGTATTTAGGATTTTGGAAGCCTATTAGATTGGGAGGTTCATATGATACACATTTTGAAGCATAATTTGATGAATAAAACATAGTTTTCTGAGAAAAATTGTAGTGTATGGTTGTTTACTAATTGAACATCTAGATAAATTTCCATTCTAATGTTGTGTGATGAATCTAGTCTCTAATTCAGTTTATTTGATTAAAATTGGTGTTTTGTTGATCAAGTTAGAAGCATTTCTTTCAGTGCAGGTTGGAAACCCTCTAAATTTGGGTCCGTCATGAAGATGTGGCGCTCACTTGTGTTTTCACTAGTAGAATTTGATAACTCTTGGTGAAATACAAGTTAAGGAAATGTTCTTTAAGATTCCTAAGGCTCAGGTGTGTGGGAGTTTGTTTTTTCTTCTGTGTTGATTCCTTGGGATAAATATCCATGTTGTATTTAGCCAGTGAAAGATAAATCTACATGAAACAACACTTAAGAGGAGTTATGGGTCCAAGTTTGTGAATTTTTATAACCATTTGAAGTCTGTAGAAGATATCCAAGTGTATGAATCGAACCTATGTTCCCATCCTTTCTCAATTCCATCAAGCCCTAGTCTGATCTGATCAATTAGGCTATAGAGTATTTGTGACAATTTGAGGGTGTTGAAGTAGGGTTGGTGTCTGATAATTTTGGGTTTGTAAGGGTCATGTATTTGGATCCTAAAACAAGCATTTATTAGGCTTGGTCCCATAATTATTGCCTAAGTGGAGGGAAGGAACACTGTTTAAAGGCCTAATAAAACTAAGGCCTAAAACTTGTAATTCTATGTTGGGGGTCTTTTAGAACCTAAGGAATTGTTGAAGTACCATCCTTAGGAGTATGTTGGAAAGTTACAAGTCTCAGTAGAAGTATGAGATTCAGTTTGAACAAATAGTCTATGTTGGGGCTTGTTAGAGAGATTGTCTCTAAGAAAATTGGAGACTTGAAGTTCATAGGTCAGGAGGGAATCACCTTATGTTAAAGGGATTCAAGGACTAGAAGAAATTTGGGAAAGTCCTAATATCCTATTGAAGGATTGCCGAAGTTGGTGTCATCAATCAACTATGGAAACAGTAGGCTTTAGAATACACTTCTTGTTGTAGTGCACTCTGAACCAAGTGGTATCAGAGCCACCAAGACTCTATTTGGGAAGCAAAGAAGAAGACATCATGTCTGAAGGAGATGAGGAAGAAAGGGAAATCCCTATGAGGATAATTAATGTGGAACTAGCTAAGATAGTAAAGGAGAAGATGGCTAAGAGTAGAGAAGTTAGAGTAGATAATAGAACAATGAAAAAGGAACTAGAAAAACTAAAAGGGCAAGTACATAAAGGAGCTAATGAAGATTCAGAGGAAGAAGAAGAGGAGGATGAGAGAAATACTGAAAAATACAACATGCTTGAAGACCAAAGGGCCATCGTTGCAGCCCTAGAAAGGTTAGGAAAGAAGGAAAAAGTGGATCTACCTATGTTATATGGTAAGTTAGAACCAAAATAATGCATGGACTAGTTGGAGGCTCTTGAAATCCATTTTGAGTGTAAAGATGTACCTAAAAATCAGAGGGTCAAAGTAGAAAAAGACAGATTGAAAGGACCAACTTTGAGTTGGTGGAATTTCCTCCAAAATGAGAGGATTGAAGAAGGAAAAAACCCCATCACTACTTGGAAGAGGATGATGACAGAGATCAAGAAGCAGTTTGTCCCTGAGGACTATGAGGTAATTCTCAGTAAGAAGTTGTAAAAATTAAAACAAAAAGACCTAGATGTAAGTTCTTATACACAAGAATTTCATACTTTAACTCTTAAGACCAAGGTATATGAAAGTGAAAAGCAAAAACTTGCTAGGTATGTAAATGGGCTTAAATATAGTATACAAGAGGAACTTACCTTGATTACATTGGATTCTATGCATAAGGGTTTTTAGATGTCTCTTAAGATTGAAGACAAGAAAAAGAGAAGAGGGGAGAAGAACAATAGAGGAAGGGATAATGATTTTAGAGGAAGAGGTAGGTTCAATGGCAGATTATTCTTCTCTAGAAGTGAAGTAGAGTCTAGCTTTCAGATGTCAGAGACTGAATCAAGTAGTAGGGGTACTTTTAGAGGTAGGAGGTCAAACAACAGAGTTATATTTGGAGGAAGGGGATCTAATGTGTTCACTAGTAGGTGTTTTTCTTGTAACCAAGTATGTCACCAATCATTTAGGTGTCTAGAGAAGGCCAGGGAAAACAATCAAGGGGAAAGAAGAGGGAAGTTGACCCATGAAGAATATTGTCAAAGTACCACCTCCTATAATACCATCACTTCTTCCAAGCATGCTGATCTAGAGAATGGTGACTTTATGATGTTTAATAGGTCTCTTTTGATGCCAATCAACAAAGAGCCTCCTTAAAGAAAGTCTATTTTCATAACTACATGCAAAGTCAAGAGTAAGGTATGCAAGGTAATTGGAGAATTTGGCTCAATTGAGAATTTGGCTTCATTAGAAATGGTAAATAAAACTTGATTGAAAATAACACCACACCCCACTCCTTATAAAGTTTCTTGGTTGAGTAAAGAACAACAAACCTTAATAAATGAGCAATGTTGTGTTGATTTTCAAATAGGAGAGTACATAGATATGGTGATGTGTGATATTTTATCCATAGATGCTTGCCATCTTCTTTTAGGGAGACCTTGGCAATATGACACCAATGACCAAAATAATGGTAAGAGTAATGTGTTCACTTTGACCAAGGGTGGGGAGAACTTCACAATGACACCTTTATTAGATGAAACTAAGGATAAGGTCTTAACCAGTACTGTCATGATGGTAGGAGAAAAAGAGTTTCTAAAATTCCTTAAGGAAGAGAAGATATCATGCTTTGCTGATGTAGTTAAGCCTAACAAGAGTGCCCATAGAAGAGAGAAACCATGTCAAGAGACCTTAAGAAGTATTGGTCCTAAGGAAGTAGCGGACTTGTTGAACAAATACAAGGGCATTGTAGCCAACAATAGTAATGAATCTCTTCCACCTAAGAGGGAAATCAGTCATTGTATTGACTTAATACCAGGGGCTACCTTACCTAACAAGGATAACTATAAGATTACACCAGAACAAAATGCAGAAGTGGGTAGAAAAATACAAGGTCTCTTGGATAAAGGGTTCATTAGAAAAAGTATAACTCCCTGTGTTGTACCTATAGTCCTCGTACCTAAAAAGGAGGGAATTTGGAGATTGTGCACTGACTCCAAGTAAATCAATAGAATCACTATTAGATACTGATTCCCAATGCCAATAATGGAAGACCTTATGGATTTCTTAGGAAGAGCTAAGTACTATTCAAAAATTGATCTCAAAAGTGGTTATCACCAGATAAGGATCAGAGAGGGGGATGATTGGAAGTAAATATTTAAGACTAATGAGGGCTTGTTTGAATGGGTAGTCATGCCTTTTGGCTTATCCAATGCCCCAAGCACATTCATTCTCCTGATGAATGAGGTTTTGAAGTTTTTTTTCCACAAATTTTTAGTAGTCTATTAGGATGACATATTGATCTTTAGTAAGTAGAGAAGAGCATCTGCATCATATTTATTTGGTCCTCAAGAAAATCCATGAAGAAAGTTTGAAGATAAACCTTGACAAGTGTTCATTCTTTCAGGAGGAACTAGTGTTCTTGGGATTTGTGATATCAAGAGGTAGTTTGAAAATGGATACAACAAAGGTATATGATATCCTTAATTGGCCACCACCTACTTAAGCATCTAAGCTAAAGAGTTTTAATGGCTTGTGGAGTTTTTATAGGAAAGTTTTCAGAAATTTCAGTGATATTTGTGTTCTTATAATCAATACAATTAAAGGTGGTAGGAAATGTATCTTTGTATGGACTAGTGAAGCTAATGACTCCTTTGAAGTCCTAGAGAGGAAAATTGCAGAACAACTAGTCCTTGTCTTACCTAATTTTCATAAAGTTTTTTTGGTAGAATGTGATGAAAGTAATAAAGATATTGGGGGTGTCCTTAATCAAGATGGAAGACTAGTTGCTTTCTTCAATGAAAAACTGAATGAAGCCAAATAAATATACTCCAACTATGACCTTGAACTTTATGCTATGGTTCAGTCCTAGAGAAAAAGGCACCACTACTTTTTGTCTCAAGAGTTTATTGTCTTCACTGATAATTAGGAACTTAATTTCTTCAATAGGTAAGAGAAGCTTCATCATAGGCATGTTAAATGGATAGAGTTTTTGCAATCCCATACTTTCACTATTAAGCATAAAAAGGGTGTTTTTAATAAGGTTGTTGATGCCTTAAGTAGGAGGAATCTCATAGTTCAAACTGTGCAATTAGATAGTGCAGGGGTCTTATATATGAAGGATATGTATGCATATGATGAAGAATTTAAGGAAATTTATAAGGTTTGTGTAGACCTGACAGAAAGGTATCACACTGAATTATTTGAATTTCTTGTCCAAGATGGTGTTTTTTTTAAAGAAGGGTTTATTTGTGTTACTAAAAGTTCTATGAGATAAAATATTATAAAACAGAAGCATTGTGGTAGTCTTGGAGGGCATTTTGGGGTGGATAAGACATTGGAGTTAGTTAGGATGTTTTACTTTTGACCATGATTGCAGACTGATGTCAGAAGGTTTGTTGAAACTTGTTTGGTTTGTCAGAGATCTAAGGGTCATAATTCTAATGTAGGGATTTATACTCCATTACCCATTCAATCCAAACCTTGGGACTCTATTGGCATGGACTTTGTCCTCAGACTTCCCAAGACAAAGGCTGGTTATGACTATTTTTTTGGTTGTAGATAGACTCTCTAAAATGGACCATTTTATCCCATGTAGGACCACACATGATGCCTCCCATGTTGTAGGGTTATTCTTCAAGGAAGTTGTCAGATTACATGTTTTTCCAATGTCTATCATTTAAGGTAGGGATCCTAAATTCCTTGGTCACTTTTGGAGGACCCTATGGAGAAAATTGGGAATCAATGTCTATCTGTCATCAACATATCACCCTCAATCTAGCACAGGCATAATTCTTTTATAATAACTCTATTAACCAAAGTATAGGGAGAAATCCTTTTCAGATTGTTTATGGTGTGCAGCCAAAGGGTGTCTTGGAATTGAGGGATGTCAGTCACATAGAGAAGCCAAGTTCTCTAGCAGAGGATTTTGTGGTAGTAATGAAGGATATTCATGAGCAGGTTTAGTCAAGGTTATAACATACCTCTGTCAAATATAAGGAACATGTTGATAAGAGGAGAAGGGAGTTACATTTATAGATTGGTGATTTGGTCATTGTCCACTTAAAGAAGGAAAGGATGCCCAAGGAGAAGTATACTAAATTAATGGTGAAGAAAATTGGACCTTACAAGATCCTTAAGAAGTGTGGTTCAAATGCTTACCAAATTGATTTGCCTGCCCACATTCATTTGTCTCCTATTTTAATTTTTTTGATCTCTATGCTTATCAGGGTACTGTAAATGATGCTTTTGTTGTAGGTGAATCAAGCTCTCAGCAAGAGGAGTTGTTGAAGGATCTTCCTAAGTCTCCTCCTTTGGATATCGAGTACATTTTGGAACAAAGGGTTTCCAAATAGACTAGACAGAAGAATTACTATGAATACTTAGTTGAATGGAAGAACAAGCCACTGGAGGGTTCTACTTGGATGACCAAGGAGGCCATTAAGAAAGCTGGATTCACATTATCTACCATCCAACTCAATGGGGCTTGAGTTATTTCTGTCCTGGGTAGCATGGTGTAGGGAACCTAAGTCCTTTGTTGCATTTTCATGTTTTGGTTTCATTTTTAATAAAGGATGAATATTTGAAATATCCTAGTGTGTGTATGTTTGGTCCATATTGTGTGGACAAGGATCTCCTGATGCCTCTATAAATTAGAGGATTCCTTAGTTCACTTGGACTTGATTTAGGAGTTTTTATTTTTTTAGTTTTCCTAGTTGCAGAGGGGTTTCTAATGTTTCTCAGACATTTTCCATCACTCCTAGATGTTTTGGGTCCTTCCCAATTCAGTGGGATTCAATAATAATATTGTTGTTAAAAATTGACAAAATATTGTCAATCTTGTAAATGTTTCTCGAGCAACTTTTCAAAAAAGTTGCTCGAGAAGTTACATTTATATTTTAAATGGTCACAACCATATGTGAATTGGTTGGGTTAGTTGTAGAGATGTATTTAGGATTGGGGAATCCTATCAGATCAAGAGGTTCTGATGATAAATATTTTGAGGAAAAATTTCATCAATAAAACATAGTTTTCTAAGAAAATTTGAAGTGTACAGTCGTGTACGGATTGAATGTCTAGATCAATTGCCATTGTAGTGTTCTGTGATGAATCTAGTCTCTAATGCAATTGATTTGAGTTAAATTATTATTTTTTTTTAGCAAGTTAGAAGCATTTCTTTCACTGTAGGTTGAAAACCCTTAGAATTTTGGTCTGTCATGAAGATGTGGCCCTAACTTGTGTTTTCACTAGTAGAATTTAATGTCTCTTGGTGAAGTAAAAGTTAAGGCAATGTAATTTAAGATTCCTAAGGCTTAGGTGTGTGGGAGTTTTTTTATTGCTTCTGTGTTGATGCCCTAGGCTAAATATCAGTGATGTATTTAGCCAGTGAAAGGAAAATGTACGTGCAACAACACTTAAGGGGAGTTATGGGTCCAAGTTTGTGAATATTTCTAACAATTTTAAGTCTATAGAAGATATCCAAGTCTCTACATTAAATCTATATGCCCATCCTTGATCAATTCCCCCAAGCCCTAGTCTAATATGATCAATTAGGCCAAAGAGTCTTTGTGATAGTTTGAGGGTGTTGGAGTAGGCTTGGTGTCTGATAACTTGGGGTTTATAAGGGTCATTTATGAGGATCCTAAAACATATTGAGTAGTCTTGGTCCCATAATTATTTCCTAAGTGGAGAGAAGGAACATTGTTTGAAGGCCTAATAGAACCAATGACTAAAACTTGTAATTTTGTGTTGGGGTTCTTGTAGAACCTAAGGGATTGTTGAATCACCATCCTTAGGAGTATGTTGGAAAGTTACAAATCTCAGTAGAAGTCTGAGATTTGGTTTGAAGAAATAGTCCATGTTGGGACTTGTTAGAGAGATTGTCTCTAAGAACATTGAAGACTTCAATTTGACAGGTCAAGAGGGAATCACCTTGTGTTGAAGGGATTCAAGGACTAGAAGACATTTGAGAAATTCCTAATATCCTATTGAAGGATTTTAGAAGTTGGTTTCATCAATAAACTATGGAAAGGGTAGGATTTAGATTACACTTCTAGTTTTTCACTCTACACCTAAAGTCATAGAGTTATTGTATAAACCCTATCACACATATCAAGAACATTAAGGACATAGTAACAAAGGATATAATTAATCTAGATAAGTTGATGGACAGTTGTGAGACCTCCTCACAATCTATATTGGAAATAGATAGAGAGGTGTACAAAATTTTGAAAAAACTAAGTGTACTAGATACAGAAAGAGGGAGAGTTATTGCAAGATTTGGTTTGTTGAAGAGTCAAATCACTCCCAAGCTATCAATTCTTGAGGTCCATATCTCCAACATGGAGAAGAAAGGACAACACAAATGCCTACTAACCTAAAGGAAACAAAGACTTCTTCATTTGCACTGAATGGACTGATTCATGCGAGTCTAATTTTGGTGAAGACCTGGACAGAGGAAGTGAAGACCTTGGAAAACTCTTTCTGAGATGTACTAAAAATGGTCTAAATAATCTGGTAAGAGTGGTACAATTTTGGTATACCTTACACTTTTTTTTACCTTTTCCATTGATATCAAATGGGGAGAAGAGAAGAGATGAAAAAGGTATAGATAATTATATAAAGTAGAGAGTATATGTAACGGATATCTTTTGGAATTGACACTTAGTCATTTTTCACTAAGTATTGCCATCAATGCCAAAGGGAAAGATTGTTGGAAAGTGATAGATTTTTGGAGTGATATGGGACACTGGAGGGTTTTGGTTTATGGCAACACATTTGGTATGATGATCACTTGGAGTTGTTTATAGTTTTGGAGATAGAAATTGTAAAATGACTAAGTACAGTGAACAAAAATATAAAGTATATCTATACAGTTCTAGAAAGGGAAGATAGTATATGATGATAGATGACATGCAAGCTTAAAGTAAGACATTTTGGGATATGTATGACCTTCGGTTAAGGTCGCTTGAGTTTTGGTGTTGATTACAGTGAGTTAAAGTGTTTTGAAGATATGCAAAGACAGAGGAACAAAGATACATGGCAGATGAAGAGTCACAATGATTAAGGGAGTATGACATGGAGTCCAAATGTGCTAAGCTGGATTAGGATTATGGTTTACCTATTCTTTGGTAGTATAAGGTCTCCGACATTATATTTACTCTTTGCATAAGTATTAATTCTATTTTGTATTGTATTTGAGAGCTGACTAGATGATGTTATACATAGATATATATACATAGATATATATATATACATATACATATATATATATACATAGATATATATACATATACATATATAGATACATATATATATAGATACATATATAT
>MU226283.1:223500-239117 GCA_018584345.1 Thuja plicata
TATCATTAAATAAATATTAACATTGGTTTAAAGTTATTCAGTTACAATCAAGATGCATGTTACGTGTATAAGGCCTTGCATAATTCTTTTGTAACTTATAAGATATGGCTATACTACTTTTTAAATTCATTGGCTAATATTTAGTAAAGCGGTTTACAATATGACTGGTATCATGGACTATAAAAGGACCTTTCCTTTCCTTTTCTTTTCCTTTTATTATAACATTAAATAAATATATTTTCCACTATGACTGTTACTAAACCTATATTTATAATTCCATTATACAAGTAATTAATTTTTTTGTTGGATTCCTATGCGCAACCGTCCTTTTTCTTATTGCGGATGGTTGTTATGGAGTGGTTCTGGATCAATGAGGGCATGTTTGGTTCCTGGTATTAACCTAGAATAGTCATTATTTAATGCGAGAAAAAAGTAATTCGCCGTTTAGGGCCATTTTTTGAATTCCTGAGTTAGAAAATTAATCCCCATTTTTGGGCCAATGCTTGGATTAATTAATTCAAAAAAAACCTGGAATTCATTTTTTATTCCAAAATAAGCTATTCATGGATTCAAAATTACAACAAAATGTATAAGTCATCGGGTCCGTGCGTGAAGAGTTCTTTAGGTTTTTTAGGAAATTTATTTCCACCACAGTCATTTCAGTCTTTTTTTTTTTTTTTTTTCGGGGGGGGCGGNTTTTCGGGGAGGGCGGGGGGGTGGGTTTGTTTGATCAGTAAAAGGCTAAGGCCATAATGTCATTTCGGCCATTTGATAAAAGTTCAAAAATAAATTTTTTTCTTAACTGTTCTTTAGGTTTTCCGAATTTTTTTTAGTTTCTACTTGGATATGACTTTGGATAGAAAAATTTAAAAAATGAGCAACAAAATAGATAAAAGTTCAAAAATTAAATTTGTAAGAATTTTTTTTTTTATAATCTTATTTTTTTTAAGTTAATAATACATATTTTAAATTAAGAATATATAACTTAAAAATACATACATATTTTAATTAAAAAACCAACAACAAAAATGATAAGTTCAAAAATTAAAATTTGTAAGAATTTTATTTTTATTTTTTATAATGATAATTTTTTAATAAATTAAAAATACATATTGTTCAAATTAATTAAAAAATGAAAAATAATACTTATTCCAATTCCACAGTATGGGATCCAAACGCAGAATACATTAATTCCCAGTGATCTTCTAGGTGCACTAAACAGGTCCAAAACTTATTCCAGCTTTCTTTTTGAGGATTAAATAATCCATGAATAGACCCTTATTCTAGAATAGGCCTATTCTAGATAAATTAATTCCAGCACCAAACAGATCCTAGAATTATGGTTTTGGATTCCATTTGCTTAATAAAAGGAGGGATTCTCATGGTTTCAAAAAGAATCTGAGAGGATGAATGTCATTCGTATTATATTGATTGGTAGTCTTCTACCATGTATCTCATCTTGTCTTCTCCATTTTCTCTTCAGGAGCTTGAGGTAAGAAATTTAACCTTTTATATGCTTGTCTTTATGGGATTGTTATGTTTTAAGGTATTCTTTAACTCCATTTATATAAAAAAGTGGATCATAGGTTAGTATAGTTTGGTGTTGCTTCTTCTAAATCTACATAGGTTTTGCTTAGAAATGTTTGTCATTCCCTTTTTCTGGGGTATTGCCTCATCTATGGTCATATTTTTTGGAGGTTTGGATAATCCGTTAAAGTGTCTCTTCTTTTATAAATCTGTTAACTATTGTTTCTTGAGTGTATTGATACTAATGTGATATGAGTATAGATGTTGTTTTTGCATTATTGTACTTGCCGTAGGCTATACTATTGCATTCAGTTTGCACAATTCTTGAATTAGTTTTTGATCAATCAACCAATCCTAAGTCACTAATTTTTGCTGTTAGAATATTTGTAATGTTTAAATATTTATTTATGAATTAAATAAATGATATAAATTACTTATCTCCTTTTTTTATTGGTTCAATTGATTTGGTCTTATAGGACCCCTTTTTTTGGAGCTTCAACAAATTTATTATTCAAAATTTTTTTAACCATAGTTTGTAATATATAATTCATGTATCATTTAATTTATTTTGAAATTAGTTTTTTAATTTACAATATAATATTTTTATGATACTATATTTAATATTTTATTACTATAAACATGTTATTATATTTTATTGTTTACAAATTTTAGTTACAATATATTTGAACAATATTATAATATATAATTATTATATATTTTAAAATATTTACTATATATATATAATTCTAATATGTAATATATTATTTTATAATATATAATATAAAAGTACTATATCATTTAATTTTTAATCTATATTAATTTTATTTTCGTAAATAACTACTAATTAAAATATAATTAATATTAATAATAAAATTAGAATTAAATTCACATGTATAATTATAATTATAACTAATTACGACAAGTATAGGCCACTACGTGACACTTGTTTTATCTTTGGATAATAGTAAAGATATTGCGCTTATTGCTCTAGTACTAATTATAATACCTCTAATTACAGTGTTGCCTGGAATTTATTTGGCAATACTTGCACCAAACTTATATTTGAGTGCCTTATATTTTAGCTAGGCATCTACTCTTTCTTTTTCCAATTTCTTATATCTTTTAGAAATTTAGCCAAACTGTCCAATCCTAGGCATCTACTCTTTCTTTTTCCAATTTCTTATCTCTTCCAAAAATTTAGCCAAACTGTCCAATGTTTGTAAAAAAGATAGTTGTTGGTTTAATTTTTTTCCTTCTTGCCAGTAGAGTGATGGAGTCAATGGGCCCTTAGTCTGCTGGTGAAGTTGAATGGCTCACAACGAGCCCACCAGGGATCAAGTCTTGTCGAGTGCAAGGCTCCGACATCATAAGGGATGAGGCTGGGATTGTGTCCCAGGTGAATTTGGCAGCGTGGATGCTACTCAGTCCTTGGCTCTAAGCCAAAGAGGTTTTAGGCACGAGTGGGCCCGTATCGGGTTCCTAAAAGTATCGGGTTCCTAAAATGTCTAGATAGCCTTCGCTGGTTAGTAGCTCACAGGCTTCATGCCTCGCAGGTCTTAACCCTCCAACAAAAAAAAAAATAGAATGATAGAGATTAGATTTCTCTTGATTTATAAATGCAATTTCAAGTCCATTCTTCCCATCAATTGCCGTTAATTACAAAACTCCTTATCCCATTTTTGGCAATGTTACATATCGTTGTGCATGTTAACTTTTCTAAATTCTCAATCAAAAAAAAAAACTTTTAGGGAATCAATTCCTCCCTTAATTAAGATTCCTTCCTTATTTGTAATCATCCTTAAAATCTAAACTTGTTTTGAAAAGGGAGGTTATAGGTTTAGTTCTATTTGGTAATATTATTTTAAAAAGGAAATTGTTTCTTTTATTTAGCATTATAAATTGGTGTACAATAAATAAAATATGATTGTTTTCTAAGTATATTTAAATGGGTTGTTTTAAGAATAATTAGGTAAAAGTAAATAATTTTTGTTATTGAAATTTGGTTAAATTTTGTTTTACTAATATTTTTTTAAGATTGTTTATAATAATTAATTTATTAATCACATAGAATCTTAGTAGGCTATATATATTTATATTTCAGTTGATAAGAGCTATATTTCTTGTATTGGTTGGGAATAATATTTTGTTCTCGATAAGAATTATATTCTACTTAGTTATATTTTGTAGGTTTTAAATTAGATGATATTATAGCTTATTAAGTTGTCTATAAATTGTTTGGAATTCAATTTAATCAATTTTTTTTATTAAGAATAAAACAGGGTTTGAAGGGACCCGAAACCCTCAGATTTTACCAGGATCTGGAACCTGTGCAACACAACACTGCCAAAGAGAACAAGTTAGGAAAAATAGGAGCCCGAACACAACAAAAATTGACAAACGCCAGTCAAACACTAGTGCAGCCACAAGAAGACAGAGCCAACAAAAAAATCAAAATATAGCCATTAAAGATTAGGTTGGCAACACAAGAAATGCTACAGCCTCAAGCTATAGCACTTAAGGGAAACGGGAAAGGGAAAAACATGCACCCTCATCCCATCAATATGGATATTCCTGGCTCCCTTAACCTGAAACAAAAACTCCAAGTTGCAAAAAGCTAGCTCAATTCTTAACCAAAAATAACCATAATCTGTACTGGGCCCTTGAAAATTGCTAGCATCCAGCCAGACAATAAAGCACTAGAAACATGTAAAGAACTTAACAGGACCATGGGGGTTTTGAAAGGCTCCCCTAACCTTCAAACTAGGAATATGGGGTTCGGACAGGCTCCCCCAACCAATATGTTCAACCTCATACCGTGGTACATTTAAAATCCAGCTCAAAAAAACTTGGGTTTTAGCATGAGACCCAACACCATCATGGGGTTTTATATGGCTCCCCAAACCATAAAATTCCACCGTGAAAGATAAATCCTTCTAACCTAGCAGCTCTAAGTGGGGGTTTGAAAGGCTCCCCAAACCTACAACATGGGTTTTAGCTTGGCTCCTACAACCAACAATCACAAACTAGATCTAGAGATTGTTCGATCCATGTGGAAGACAATGCTTTTCCACATGCCTGATCTTTTCTTTTGATCCATGTGGAAGACGATGATTTTCCACATTCCTGGTTGCCTTTTCTTGATCCATGTGGAAGAGAATATTTTTCCACATGCCTAATGTATTTTTAAGTCACTCTGTGAGCATGCTTTGTGAAGGTGGAATTGACTTTTAATTTCCTTTCTCCTTCTATTTTTTATGGATCACCTAGCACTACATAGCTCGCCTTCTATCCTGTGGGTTCATGGTCTTTCTCTTTCTCTCTCCCTATCTTTTGAGCAATGTCATTCTTATCTTGGTTTTGGATTCAGTAAGAACTTAAGTCACTTGGGGGCTTGATGTTTTCTTACTCCTTAGCCTTGACGAGATCATACCTCCACATCAGATTTACTTTACCATGAGCATGAGTTCATCTCACACTCCCACTAAAATGGGGACTAAATGTATTGTCCTAAAATGTTAGTGCCCATAATTGGATATCTTTTAAGACCTGTTGACTCCATTTTGATGATTTCGAGATATGAGTTTTGGTTATGCTTTTTTTTTCCCTTTTCCCAAATTCTTTCTCACATTCCCTAGTAGGTCTTCACCCTACCCAAGGCACTTTTACCTAGGGGTACAGTCAAAGATTGACTGCACCCCTAGGGGTGAGATTGAAATTTGAACTCACCCTCTATGGGTCTGGCTTGTTTAAGATCAGAGCTCGATGTTTAGAACCTTCTCCTATGTCTTTTTCAAATCTTTTTCTAGGTTGGTATTCCCTTATTTGAATCTCAAAATGACTATAAAACAATACTCTAGCCCCTCATTTTTCAACTTAAGAACATACATGATCAAGAAATTGTGCCAAGATTATGCAAGAATAACCATTGAAGCATTCAAGTGGTGAGGGAAAGGAATCCATCCAAGGTCTCCAAGTCCTCTTCCTAGATCCATTCAATAAAGTCAATCTCCTTCCTTTGATGCAAGATTTTTCTCCCTTGATGGCCAAGTAGAGAGACTCTCAAGTGGCACAAGGGGGTCCCTTCTTCAAGTAGAATAACTACAATCATGATCTAGAAATGGTGATTATGAATCTCATGCATTGGTGAGGAGATCCTTGATCTTTCTACATCTCCATTCCAAGTTCAAATGCAAGTATCTTCATGAATGTGCAAGATTTCTACATCCATTTATGAGGGTTTTATAAAAGGTGAATCAAACATTTACCTTCCTTTCCTTTTCAGATCTGTACTTATTAATAAATTTTAAGGTTAATTCCTAAATCGGGGCTTGACCAAGGCAATCCTCCCTTCCACAAACAATTTCCCAATTTTGTGTGTATGTAGGAATAAGTTTCAGGATCTCCCAAGATGGATTCAGGCATTTTTGGGGTCATCTCAGAGATTAGAATCGGAAAGTACACATGAAAAGTCAACTTGTTCCTTAGAGGCTCAAAATTTCACATTCGGGAGTTATAGGTACTAGGGTCCCAGATCCAGAATGGTTCGAGTCTGTGACCTCCTGGTGGATGGAAATTATAGTTTCAAGGAGCATAACCTCCTAATTCATTTCAAGGTGGACAAATCTTTCTCCAATCATGCATTTACTTTCAGATTTATAATTGCAATAGTAATCCTTAGTTACTTTCCAGATATGTACTTGTTCATTAATCAATTAGTCAAATCCATTAATTGCTTAATAACATAAATAGGCCTTATCCTTCTCCCTTTGCATCTAGGTTTTGCATTTGCATCCCTTCATCTTGGGTTATGCTAATAAATCTTGGATACAAAGAGGTGGGGTTTGTCTATTTCTCATAATGTTATAGCAGAGATTTTGGTGAGTGATCTCTACCTTAGCATTGCTTACCATTTTATCCTATACATGAACTTATAATTATTCCTATGAGATTCTTAACTTGAGGCTTATATGACTTAGCTTTAATGTTCCCTTGGTTATAGTCTCACACACACACACACACACACACACACACACACACACACACACACACACACAAAGATCTTATCAAAGATATATGCTTATATGCTCCAAAACTGCTTATGGGATATTTTTGGAAATCATTTGTTTTGAGGATCTCTTTATAGTTATATGACTTGTGATGTTTTTTATTTGTTTTCATTTTGGAGCATAGGAGTCATTTTATTAGACCATGGTTAGGGGAGTGGCTCATAATGAGGGTCAGGGCCCAAAGTGGTCAGTCAAGGATAACCCATTATGGAGTTGTAATCTAGTGATAACTTAATTAAATTTTTTGGGATGGGTTAAAATATTAATAAATATAATTTGGATACCTCAGCCATGGCCATGAGAGTCCTTTGTGGACCATGGATGGGTGGAGGAGGCCAATTGCCAGTGTGGTTTCTTCTGTGGCATGGAGTTGGAAAATCAAATTCCTTGTCCTCATGAAGGGAAGGTCAATCCCACATGAGTCCTCACCTGTGGGCTAGGGCCTAGAGGGGGTGACCATTAGGATAACCATAATAGTAGTGGGCTATGTGATCACACTCTCCTACATGTGTCTTATAATTCCCTCCATTTATCTATTTGGGTCGCCTCTGGTATCATTTGATATCTTGTGTTATTCCTATTGTATACCTTTGTGATTCCCTATGTTATTCCTTGGAATTGCTTGTTTCCTTTCTTATCTATGATTGTGTGGAGTGGGGCCTTGTGCTATCTCCTAGTTCATGGGAGTGGGCCTCAAATTTCCATGTGGTTGGGTGGAAAATATTTTTACCCATCGAGTATTTTTTAGAGTTTCATCGAGACCTTGTATGGTCTTGCATCTTCTTCTCTAGAACATCCTACTCATGCATCCAAATGATTTATATGATTCATTGTATCTCTTTATGTAGCTTCATAATGATGTACTGATGTAACATCTAGCCTATATTATCATATTGATGTATTGATACAATATTGTAATCTCCTTGAGGAGATAAATGTAAAATAAATATGTAAAAGTGTTTTAGGGATTACATGTAATCTGAAAATGTAACACGTATCTTTGAATTACTTGTGATGTATTGAAAGAAGTGGTTAAATAAGTTTGGTGTCCATTGATTTGATCATGTAATTATATGTTATCTAGTTCCATTATTTAAATGACCTTATTCATATTATAAAAAAATTTCATAGTTTCACGGTGGCCTAGTTGTGTTAGTCATGTATGTTATACATTACTAGTAGCGACATTAGAGAATGAGGAATTTTCCATGTGATTAATGTATAGCATTACCATTTTCATTTAAAATAATGAAAGATTGATGAGTTAATGTAAAACTCAATTGTAAGTGTAATCTTAGTTGTATTCTATGTTTAAACAAAAATCTATTTTTCCTTTGTTTATTGTGTTGTCCTCTCTCTCTCTCTCTCTCTCTCTCTCTGCAATGTTTGTGTGACCATCAATTGTTTGGAAACCTAGCCAAATGTGAGTTTTTTGAGATTGAGGTGGAGTATTTGGCCCATATAATCTCTTGAGGGTATTTCTAAGGATCTTTCAAAGATACATGTCATTATGGATTAGATAGCACCAACTAGTATTCCCGAGGTTCATAGTTTCATGGGTTTGGTGGACTACTACCACCAATTTATGAAAGACGTTTATCGATTGACTCATCCTATAACTTCTCTTCAAAGGAAAGGGAAGAAGTTTGTTTGGTCCATGCAATGTGAGTCATATTTTTAGGACTTGAAGGAGCATTTAAATAGTGAACCTATCTTGGAAATGCAAGATCCTATAGGTGAGTTCATGGTGTGTACTTATTCATTGATGGAGGGTGTTGTGGCAATTCTCATGTAGGAGGGATGAGTGATAACATAAGAGTGCTGAAAGCTCAAGGATCATGAGATGAACTATCCCACCCACGATTTGCACTTAGTGATGGTTGTGCATGTGCTAGTGCACTGGAGACATTTTATTTTAGGTCACTGGTTTGAGTTTCATAGAAATCATCATATCTTGCAGTATATCTTTTCTCAGCCAAACCTGAATGTATGGCAATGTCATTGGATGGAGTTTCTTTATGAGATATTTTTTATGTTCATTACATTAAGGGAAAGGAGAATGTTTTTTCGGATGCCTTGAGTACGAGAAGGCATGGGATTTATATTTTTCACTTGGTATAGATTTGCGTAGCTATATTCTTGAGGATTTTCCTTGTGAGACTTGGTATCAGGAAGTGAGAGTGGAGATTGAGTCCAGAAATACCCTTGTAAGAAATTTTTTAGTTTAATCTTTAGAGTCAAATGGAATTTTACAACACCATGGGAACATTTATCTACCCCTTGTTGGTTGTATTCCTGGTTTTGTTGGTTTGCCCTAAAATTTTGTTGTCTTTATGCCAAAGTTCTATCCCAAATCAGAAAATTTGTCCCAAATAGAAGTATCCCTATGAAAATTCTATGTTCTTAGGTCAAATTCCACATGAATAGTGAAAAACCCAAAACCCTAAGCTGTCTTCTGAGTGAAAATGCAAAAAAGCCCTAAAATGTCAATCGAGTTTCTAATTTTGCATTACCTTTTTAAAAAACTTAAGTCATGTGCCTTTTTAAGTCACCGGGTTGCTTAATCCTAAAAGCATATTCCATATTGTCATGAGACTTAGTGATTAACTATTGTCGGGATGTTTGAAAAAGAAAGAGAATATTCCTTATAAGTTATGATACTTAGCGAAGTCCTTTAGTCATGAAGCCTCCCAATGAAGAAACACGTCATTTGGCAACATGGAAACAAGAAGTTAAGTCATGGTGTTGTGCAAAGTATCCTACAATTAGTAAATTTTTATGAGACTTAGCGATTGCTTCAGTCGCGGGTCTCCAGATCAGAACACAGTTAAGTGACAAGTTAAATGCTTATGTCGCATAGTCTCCAATTAGAAATTTAGTTAAGTAAAACATTCTGAGACTTGGTGACAAACCATAAGGTGATTGAAGTATATGATAGTCGGGTAGTCGCTGGTTGAAAATGCTAAGTCAATGTTTCTTCAGCGATTCAAAGACAAATAGTTAGGATGAGACACGTGTCCATAATGAATATAACAAAGGTTAGTCACATGGTCTCCCAAAAGGAAAAAACCATTTGGTGATTAAGAGACTAAAGGTTATAAGGCTATGTATTTTAAAGTTGTCGCGTAGTCTCCAAATGATTCAAGGTTTTTAAAAATACTCAGCGACTTAGCGGAGCCGTCAGATGCAGAATGGGAAAAGATCAACGGTAGTCTCTAAGTCTCTATTAAATTTGTATAAGAGTAAAAAATTATCATGACAATGAGATTAGCTTTAGTCGCATAGTCTCTGAATAAAAATTAAAGGATAAAGCTATGTTGCGTAGTCTCCAAAAGAAATATCAAGTAGCAGTTTTAATCAGCGATTGGGTGACTAAGGTTAGTCACGGGGTCTCGTAAAGTAAAATAAACATTCAGAGACTTAGCAATAAGAGTTTAAAAGATGAAAAGTAAACCTTCAGTCACGGGGTCTCCAAATAAACTCTGGGTTTGGCATTTGATCTGGTGACTTGGATTCATTCAGTCACGTGATTGCCAGAAGCTAACCATGGTTAAGCTAAGTGAAGGAAATGATAGAGTCATTGGATCTCCAGAAGAATTGAGAGTTAAGAAATTTGAACAGTGACAAGGAGATGATGCGCAGTTGTGTGGTTGCTAAATATGAAAAATGATAAAAGGTGGCAGTTGTTGACATGACAACGTAGAGATTCAGCGTCCAATGAAAATCCAGGAGATTAATTGTTGTGTAAAAAAGGTAGCTGAGATGTTTGGTGAAGAACCAATCATATGAAGACATGTCATTCTATTCAAATTTTATAAGGGTTTTTCTGAAAATGCACTCATATGAATTTGATTTCCTGTCACATTCATGAGCTACAGCTAGGATTTAAATTAATTCCACAACATATTAACTTGAATGAAAAATTGATTGTCTCTTCAATGATGAGCTAAGTACTTGGAAAAGTTACCATAAAGAGATGATCGCAGGTTCATTTTCATTTATCATACATCCAGAATTGCAGAGCAAAGAATTGCTAGGTCTTCTGTGTTCAAAAGGAAGAAATTGTTCAATTTCAGGGTAATTCTCTAGTTTTCAAGGTTCTTGAATTTTTAGTAGTGCACAGAGAAGAGTAGAGAGTCCTGAGAGAAGATTTGTCTCAATATCAGTGAAAGAGAAGTGGAAATAGAACAAGATGACTAAAGCAGTTAGTGTAGCTTCTACCAGTGGGAAAAGTGATGAAGTAGATGATGATGCTAAGGGAAAGAGGAATTTCTCTAATTAATTTCTGAAGTTATTACCTAGGTCTACGCAGAACTAGAGGGCAAATGCCAACTTATTGGCAGATGAGTATTGTGAAATCAGAGATGCGTGCACTTTAGGTTCCACAAGTTTTTCTCTATATAACTATTTTTATAATAATTATGATAAAGCTATCCCAATATCAAACCCTTGGACTAGTAGTCTTGCTAGGTTAATTGTCCCTGATGTTTATATAGATGTTGACTTGTTTCTAGGTCTTGCCAGCCATTATGATGCTCTGTCTAGGACAATTAAGAAGAATGATGGTACTACCCTGTTGATTTTGAATAGGAATTCATTCATGCAAGCCTTTAGTTTATATAGTACCATGTCTACCAAAATTAATATTACCAAGCAAGAAGAAAGGTATAGATTATAGCCTGGGGTTGTTAGAAACCAATTGCAAAAGCATATTATTAAGGAAGTTAGAAACCATATTACCCCTATACCTGGAACTGCACCCCACTGTTTTAAAGATTTACATTTCTATATTAAGTACATTGCTTATGCTTTGTGTAGAGTGTTGGGTATAGATGGAGGAGTAGAGAAAATCAATTCTAGAATTTTAATGATGGTGTTAGATTTGCAAGATGTGCATTCTAGCACTAGTTATGACTATATACAGTATATCATTGAAAAAATGCATGAGGGGTTTATAGCTGTGCAGAAGATGAAAGATCCCAAGGAAAAGGAACCTAGGTTTTTACATTATTCTATCCTGATGCATTTGTTATTGCATTTCAATTATGAGATCATGAATGTGAACAATTTGAACCCTCAAAGGATTTTTCAAGACCGGCCCAATCCTATTCAATTTTGGGTTAGGATATGGAATTATAAATCCAAGGACTATGAGTTTTGTGGATTTGAGAACTGGATTGTATATCCCTTCATGTAGAGCATGGGTATCAGTAAGACTAGACTCCTAGTAAAGATGTTGCGCTTGTTGAGACCTTGTGAGTATGTGGATAAGTGGGAGGGTAACCATAACTGGGGAGATTTATTTTTAGAAGAAAATTTTACTATGATAAGGGTATATGGATGCACACATCCTCCTCATGTCCTACCTTATCATGTGCCATCCATATTTGCAGCTATGGAGTTCATCTGGCAGTTGTTGTTGACAGATAATGAGCACTTTGCACTGCATAGGAAGGGGACATTAACCCCTAGGCAATTTAAAAATTTTCAGTTTACAATTGGTAAGGGTGCCATTGATTTAGTAAGCACATGGTTGGAAAGATGGAAGATGAGAGCAACATTATACAGATACATTGACCCAAAAGGAATCATTGCAGGAGCTTCCTACCATACCAAACACAAATATACATGGGTTTTGTGTGGAGGAGGATGTTACAAGGAATATTCTTGATGAAGCTAAAGTGAGGACAAGAAGGGAGAGAATTTAGGAATTACTGAATTTGGAGAAGCAAATAAGAAGAAATGGACTATCATTTGGTGGTTTTTACCCTGACCTACCATATTTTGATAAGATCAAGGCTATGGTTGATAACTTTTACACACTTTGTGAGTAATTGTATAGAGTTTTAGATACAAAGAAAGGGGGAAAAGAGTCTGAGTATCCAGATTCTGAATATGACAGTGATAGTGATGGAGAATATGCCCATCCACCTCAAATTGACCAACCTCAATAGAATATTGTAGAGGCAGCTCAGATACAGGGAGAGCAAGGGCATATTATAGACTTGACTGAGGCATCCCAGCTAGATGATATAGAGGAGCCTACCACCAAGAGGCAAAAGGTTGACTTTGGTAAGACATCCTCTATAAGAAGGGAGAAAAGGGGAGATAGGAAAAGTGCTCTTATTCCTAGCAACAGGTTATATGACCACAATTTGAGGAAAGTAATTAGACAAGGGAAGAGACAATAGCATGATGATGAAGAGAACATAGAGATGCCTCTTAAGGCATGTATTGATGAAAGTTTACTTCACCAGCAACAATTTTTGAGTGATGACAATTTTATTAAAACTAATTAATTTAATAATTTTTTGAGATGGCATAAGAAGGAACAAATCAGAGAAAAGCTGAAGTCAGATGGTGAAGAGACAGTGACAAATGAGGCTTTGCTAGCTCTGCAATCCTGTGACCCTAATAGTGAAGATGTCTCTCCTCATGAGGCAAGAAAAATGGTTTTAAACAGTGGAATTTTGCTTGCTGAGGGCTGGGATTTAGCCTCAGCATTCATAATTGATCAAATTAGAAAACAACTAGATCTTAAGTTGGCAAGTGAGATTCAGATGGGCAACATGATTAAAGGATTTGGATATAGTCTGAAATCACAAGCCTTTGTCATGTGGAACCTATGTCCAAGAGACCAAAAGCCTCAATTGGTAAACATTCAGGAGAGTATGGTTGGGAATCAAATGGTCTGGACAGTGCAGAATACTGGAGATCTTGAGATTTCCTAGATTTTTGATGAGGCCTTTAAGGCAGAAACTGACATGAACAAGTTTTTAGTGGATGTCAAGAGCATCACTGATGTCAGATGGGAGAGACAGAAGGGACAAATGTAGAGCATACATAGTTTTAAATGGCCTGCAGAGGATGAAGTGACAGCTTGGGACTTAATGACCAAGCCAAAGAAAAAGTATCTTGTTGAAGTAAAGGAGGAGATCCTAGATGAAGAATAAAGAGGAACACTTGGCGCCTGACCATTGAGCATAGGGAGGTTATTCATTTTCAAAGACAAGTGTATGTTAGCCTAAAATGGTGGTCACTTGATCTCAGTATGAATATCAGATGCTATCCCGAACATTTTCAAACAAAGGTGCCAGATTCCAAATGAAGACAAAGAAGATCAGATCTTATCCCCTATTTTTGTCTTTCCACCGCTTCTACATTCTCATTTCTTATCTTTTTTGTACTTTTAGGGTTAGGTTCCTTAAACCTTCCGAAGCTTGTTGAATCCTAATGTTAAGGATTCAAAGATGGTTAAGGGCCTATATATACATATAAAAAATTGTAATAGTTGGGGGGCATGAAATATATTGAAAACCAGACTTTCTAAATTTGAGTTTGTGTCTTTGAGCTTTTTCAATCTTTTATTGTACTGAAGTAGAAACATATGACTAAAATACAGTGCAACTTTATTCTATCTTATTGTTGTCTCTTTACTTGTTGTGTATGCTCTTTTATGTTTAAATCTATAAGGCATTTTTAAGCATATTGGTTACAAGCTAGCTATTTAATTGCTTGCAAATTTCTTTCAAGGGAAGAACTAAGTTTTGTGAGTAGTTTCAGGGAGCATAACAATATCTAAGGATTTGATACAATATTGTAGAGGTGACAGGATAGTTTGTAAGGCATTTTATCTGAGTTGCATGTAGGTTGTAAGGCATCTTACAATATTTTGTTTTTATATTTCTGTGGATTTTTATTAATTCTATAAGCCCAAGGATAGGCGCTGCACTAGGAATTTGTATTGGTAATCTATCATCATCCAAATATTCAATACTATTCAAAATCATTTTAGTCAAATATACTTCTTTTATTAAGAACAAATGAGCTAAACTCATAAGGATTTGTATCAGTAAGATACCATTCAGTTTGATAATCCCTTGAAGAGCGAATCATTAGGTTACCCCTCCTAAAGTAAAAGGAAGAAGGATGAAAGTCCTTGTCTCATTGGTTTATGTTATTAAGACCATAGCCTGGCTTGTATTACTCTATTTCAAACTAATTACTGCAATCTCCAAGGTACTTTATAATTTATTACAGTGAGGTCTGAAGTAAGTAACCAGTGAATGAATTAGTCCACCAAATACATAGGCTGAAGAATCTGCAATCTTTCAATAGGTAATACCTTCCTGAGTCTATGGAACTCAAAAATGAAGGAGGTGATAATAGGTATCCCAAGTGTTATAAAATACCTTAGCAATTAGTCTTTCTCTTGTCAAAAGGGAGTTTGCATTCAAGTATAATCAATATACTGTCATTTTAAGGTTGTGGTGCAAGAAAAAGAGCTAACAAATTGGCGACTCTACTAGGGAATAAGATTTTAAAGTCTTATCCAAGTATTTAGAATTCTTTGGTGTTCTAAAGTTTAAAATTTTCCAGATAATACCAATTCTAGTTTGATAAGTATTCATTCATTCCAAGTTATTGGGTGGTGACTCTAAAAGAAATCTCTGAGATTAGTGCAAATTTAGTAAATATCTCTCAGAATGAATACTAGGTCAAGGATGAGAAATGACCCTGAGAAGGTTTGATATGGTGGAATCCCATCATCCTCAAGGATGGAAATGTCTTGGAGGAAAAAGAGAAACCAAGTTAGTATGGATGAAACCCCTCCAAGAGGTAAAAAAAGTAATGCTAGAGCAACATGAATAGAAATCAACATTCTCATGATGGAAATACTTCAGAGTATGAAGAAGATATAGAAAGGCTATTAGAAACACCTACAGTCACTTCTACTTCTAATGAGAGAGAAGAAACAAGTACATCTAGTTCAGATTCTGAAGATGCTCCCTCTGATGAGCTAGAAAATGACGAGAAGTTCATCATGAAACAACTTGCCCTTGTTCAACAAATGAAAAGGGAGAGAGAAATGAGAAATTAAAAACATGAGCATAAGAATGTTGATAAGAGAAAAAGAAGATCTTCAAGACATCAAAATATGAAAGATACAGAGAGGTCTCAAAAGGACCAGGAAATACCACTCACTTGTAAGGCTTCTAGTTCACAGAAGGACAAAGGTAAACA
>MU226283.1:239744-266258 GCA_018584345.1 Thuja plicata
GGATCAGTATGGAGATAAAACAAATAAAGGCTTTTTGTTGAATGAGTTCAACAATATCAAGAAGAATTACAATGAAGAGGTCACTGAGTTTAATACAAGATTTCAAAGAGATATGCACAAACTATTTAAGAAGATAAGGTTGTATGAAGAGGTATATATAGCAACTTATTTGAATGCCTTTGATTCTAAAATGGGATATGCTCTTAGAGATAAAAACCCTAGAATTCTTACTGACGCTTATAAGATAGCAGTGAATATTGAAATGAATAGAAGAGTATCTAGTAAGTTGAATAGGAGGGATGACTCAAGGTTTAGTAGGAGCAATTTAAAAGAACCAGAGTATAAGGAATATAGGGCTCCTCAGAAAAATAGGCCTTCTTATAATACTACATACAATCATCAAAATAGAATGAAAAACCATCCTTATGGAACTCAGTTCAAGGATGGAAAGCATGTTATTTTACCTAGAAAAGAAAAGACATATAACAGAACTCTAAACCCTCTACATAAAAATGCTATCCATTTTTGTAATGATGATCCTTGGTGTGAGGATTGTGAAGACCCTCATAACCCTAATTTTTGTATTGTTTCCTTATAATTGAGAGTAAGTGAAGAGCATGGAAATGATGAGGGTGAACAGTGTGATCATAATATGACAAATACTTATTCATGCCATGATATAGATTCAGACAGTGAAAGTGAAAATCATGATTCTTGTAGTTCACAAAGAAGGGTAGAAAATCATCATCAACAGATTTTGTCTGATAGTGAAGCCAAGGAAACTGATGACCTTATAATATGTTATGCTCAAGGCAATCAGGATGTTCCACTTATTAGAAAATCTTCAGATGAAGAGAAAGCTAGGATTACTGTAGATTTAGTGAACAAGGCTAAAAGAAACTACCATTTGAGAAACAGAGTAGTGGGTAGTACTGGTAGTTAGCCATCAGGTGTCTTTATAAAAGAAAATAAGATAGACACTAAGTATGTGCAAAGAAAGGAAGGACCTGGTGAAAATGTAAATAAACATAAGGTCAAAAACATTACAAAATCCCTTGAACCAAATGTTGTACAAGAAGGAGAATTGAAAAGGCAAGAAACAAGTACTCCTGTTCAAAAGATGGAAAGCAAAAAGTTAAAAGAACTAGCTCTGAATGAACATACTAAGGAAAGTGATATCACTATTGATAAATCAAAATCTTCAGATGTGAAATATACTCCAGTAGATATGGGCCAATGTTTGTCCCAAATGACAGATAAGGTACCATTTCTAGAGATGATGAGAATTAAAGAACACAAGGAAAAGGTAATGTCATTGTTAAACAGTGTGACCATAATAAAGATCCAAACTCCAGAGAATGTTAGCAAGAAACCAATTAACAAAGGGAAGGAATTTGAGGTGTTAACATCTGAGATTCCTCAAATTTTCTTGAATACAACTTCTTCCCCAAAAGTTGTTGACCCATTTTTTATTTCATTGATAATTAATGGAAAGATGATAAAAATTTGTATGATTGATTTAGGAGCATCTAATACTCTTATGCCAGTGGAAATCATGAGGTCAATGGGATTACAAGTTGATACTCCTCATGGGAGATGTCAAGCTATGGACTCTAGAGAGGTCCTTGTGATTGGTACCATTGAGGCTATGCCTTACAAATTAGCAATCTGCCCTGATGTAGTAATGACTATGAATGTTCTTGTGGTTGACATACCACCACATTATGGCATGTTGCTGTCAAGAAAGTGGAGTGCTTCAATGGGAGGTATTATACAAAGTGATTTATCATATGCTACTTTTAACATTGCTGGAGAAAGTGTTAAGGTCTTAAGGGAGAGTAGAACTCCTCACATGATAGAAAGATTTGAAGAAACTAACATTAATTGTTGCATTGATATGGATATGGAGAATTTCAAGATGCAAAAAAAGGAACTTTATTATCAGCATGAAGAGGTTGACCCTCTGAACAAAGAGTTGATTATGCAAGGAGATGGTTTATGGAAAATGTACTTTGATGGGGATTTCTCTAAAGAAGGATCAGGGGCAGGTGTATTATTGGTATCTCCATCAGGTACAACTTTTAAATATTCATTTCTATTAGCCTTCCAATGTACAAACAATACTACAAAATATGAGGCTTTGTTTTTAGGACTTGAAATTGCTATCAAACATGGTATAAAATGTTTAAAGGTTTATGGTGATTCTGAGTTGGTAGTACCTCAAGTCAGATCCAAATATGTAGTAAAGAATGATAGATTGAAAATGTACAAGTATGCCATTTGGGATCAAATTGAAATGTTTTATGCCTTTGGTATAAGTTGGTTAGAAAGGTCAAAGAATATAATGGCTAATTTTTTAGCAAATGTTGCTTTAAAAAATGATGATTTGACCTTACATGGGGTGTCAATACTAGAAGTCAAAACAAGACCAATTGTTCTAAACAACATATACAACTGGCAGGTTTTCCAAGATGATCAAGATATTCTGAGGTTTATGCAATGTATAGATCATTATGAGAACTAGAGTATAGATTGTAGTTCTTTACTAGAAAAAAATGATGGAAAAGACTACATTTTAGGAAATGAGGTTGTCCAGTTGAGTTCTAATCAGATTCCTAGGGGTTTGATTGAACTTGAAGGATTGTTTAGTAGTCAAAAAAATGATTCATCAAAATTAAGCAATGCCAAGGTTGAGGATTTAGAAGAAATAAATTTAGGATCTAAAAATAGTCCTCAAATAGTTTATATTGGAAAGGGTTTAGAATCTCATATAAGGGTAAATTTGATCAAATTATTAAGAAAATATAAACATGTCTTTGCTTGGTCATATGAGGATTTGAAAGCCTATAGAGAGGACCTTTTTCAACATGAAATCCCATTGAAGTTAGATGTGAAACCATTTAGGCAAAAAAGGAGGCCTATTAATCCCTTTTTGGCTCCTAAGATGCAGCAAGAATTGATGAAATTAAAGGATGCTGGGATAATTAGCCAATCAGACATTCAACTTGGGTATCAAATTTAGTACCATTCAGAAAGAAGAATGGTGATATCAGACTGTGTGTGGATTTCAAAAATCTAAATATTGCTTCATTAAAAGATAATTATTCCTTACCTAATATGGAAGCAATGTTGCACAAGGTGACTGGTTGTGAGTTGGTGTCTATGATGGATGGTTTCTTAGGATACAACCAGGTCTTAGTTAAATAATTAGAACAATACAAAACTACATTTACCACTCCATGGGGAATCTATGTTTATATCAGAATGTCATTTGGACTAATAAATGCAGGAGCAAATTTTCAAAGGGCCATGGATGTTTCTATTAAACAATTCATTGATTTATTCATGGTCATTTATTAGGATGATTTGACTGCATATTCTAAGAAAGATGTGGATCACTGTGATCACTTGGGTAAGATTTTCAATAAGGCATTGGAATATGGTGTCTCACTGAATCCAAAGAAATGTCATTATGCAGTAAAAGAGGGAAAGTTGCTTGGACATATATTATCTAGGGAAGGGGTAAGAATAGACCCTGAGAGAGTAGAAGAAATTCAGAGGGTGATTGCTCCAAAGAACTTAAAAGGAGTGCAATATTTCTTAGGAAAGATCAATTTTGTTAGAAGGTTCATAGAAAATTTTGCAGAGATTTTTAAACCCATTGTAAAATATTTAAAGAAAGAGGCCAAATTTGTTTGGAATGAAGAAGCCCAACAAGAATTTGAGAAAATAAAAAAAGTAGTACAAGAAGATCCAATTTTGAAATATCCAGATTATATGAAGCCTTTCTCTTTGTTTTCATTTGCATCATTTCATACAATTGCTGCTATTTTTCTACAAAAAGATGAACAAGGATTTGAACACCCAATAGCTTTCTACAGTAAATCCTTACAAGCTGCAAAACTTAATTATGAAATAATGGAGAAGCAGGCGTATGCTTTGGTAAAATCTGTGAAGTCTTTTAGGCCATACTTGGTTTGTGCTAAAATACAAGCATATGTTCCTCATTCAGCAGTGAAAGATATCCTCACACAGTCATAGGTAACTAGTAAGAGGTGTAAATGGATCACCAGAATTCAAGAATTTAACCTTGAGATCCATATTACAAAATTAATAAGAGGACAAGGTTTAGAAAAGCTCATGATAGAAGAAAACTTGGATCTAGTACAAATAAATCAGACAGATATGCATGATCAAACTACTACAAGCATAGAGAGGCAACCATTCTATACAAATATTGTGTTTTTTCTCAAAAATGCCAAATGTCCCGATCATGTGTCAGAGAATCAAAACAGAAGTTTGAGATTGAAAAATAAAAAATACACTTTGATTCAAGGTGACTTGTATTGGAAAGATAAGAATGGTGTATTGTTGTTATGCCTTGATAAATACCAAGCTGAAAGAGTTTTATGTGAAATGCATGCAGGAGAATGTGGAGGTCATTTTTCTACTAAAACTACTACCCATAAGATTTTAAGGGCTGGATACTATTGGCCCACTTTATTCAAAGATACTTATGAACATGTCAGAAAGTGTGAACCTTGTCAAAGGTTCTCAAACAAGTTGAAATTTTTAGGTGCTCTATTGCTAAACCCAGTAAGTACTGAAGCTCCTTTTACTATGTGGGGAATTGATTTTATTGGTGAATTCTAGGAGAAATCTAGTGGAGGACACAGTTGGATATTAGTTGCCATAGATTATTTTACCAAGTGGATTGAAGCCATCCCTACAAAGAAAGCAACAAGCAGGGTAGTTACTGAATTTCTCATGGATAATATTATAACCAGATTTGGTGTACCTACTAAGCTAGTAATGGGTAATGCCATGAGTTTTAGATTAGAAGAAATGATAGATTTCTATGAAAAATATGGGATTACAATATCATATTCATCCCCATGTCATCCACAGGATAATGGACAAGCTGAGTCTAGTAATAAGAGTATATTGAAAATATTAAAAAGGACTCTGGAAAAGAATAAAAGAGCATGGCATACTAAGTTGAAGGTAGCACTTTGGGCTAACATAATAACAGTGAAAAAAGAAACTGGTAAGTCTCCATTTGAGCTGGTGTATGGTCTATAGGAAAGATTTCCTATCAATAATTTATTTCCAGTATATCAGTTTATACAAGAGGAACATTTAGATGTTTCTAATAATATGCAAAACACAATGACTCAGTTGATAGAATTGGATGAAGTAAGAAGAAATAGCCAAAAAGAAAACATAAAGTTGCAACAAAAGATGAAATACCTTTTTGATAAAAGGGCTACTGAGAGAAAATTCTAGTTTGGTGACCTAGTTCTCCAGTGGAATGCAAGAGCAGAAGATAAAGGAAAACACAAGAAATTTGAGTCTTTATGGCTTGGACCATTTATTATTTCTCAAAACTTTGGAAAAGACTCTTACTTACTGAAGAACATGGATGGAGAGAATTTTGAGTTACTTGTGCATGGGCAATTCCTGAAGCCCTTTTTCAACTAAGAATCAAAAATCATACACAAGTAAGTATGTATCATATTGTGAATACTTTCCTTCATTTATGTAAATACTGTAAATAGTTTCCCTTTTATTTTAGGTTAGTTGGTGTCCTCTTCATTTTTTGTAAGGTTTGAAACTAGAGATTCTATGGTTCTTTGTCATAAACTATGTTTAGTCAATCCTCAGGTAGAGCCACTTTTGGTTGTATTCCTAGTTTTGTTGGTTTGACCTAAAATTTTGTTGTCTTCATTCCAAAGTTCTATCCAAAATCAAAAAATATATCCCAAATTGAAGTATCACTGTGAAATTTCTATGTTCTTGGGTCAAATTCCACATGAATAGTGAAAAACCCAAAACCCTAAGCTATCTTCTGAGTGAAAATGCAAAAAATCCCTAAAATGTCAATTGAGTTTCTAATTTTGCATTACCTTTTTAAGAAACTTAAGTCATGTGCCTTTTTAAGTCACCGGGTCACTTAATCATAAAAGCATATTCCATATTGTCATGAGACTTGGCGATTAACTATTGTCGGGATGTTTGAGAAAGAAAGAGAATATTCCTTATAAGTTATGAGAATTAGCGAAGTCCTTTAGTTGTGAAGTCTCCCAATGAAGAAACACATCATCTAGAAACATGGAAACAAGAAGTTAAGTCACGGTGTCGTGCAAAGTATCCTGCAGTTAGTAATTTTTTATGAGACTTAGCTATTGCTTCAGTCGTGGGGTCTCCAGATCAGAAGATAGTTAAGTGACAAGTTAAATGCTTATGTTGTGCAGTCTCCAATTACAAAGTCAGTTAGGTGAAACATTCTAAGACTTGGCCACAAACTGCAAGGTGATTGAAGTATATGGTAGTCCGATAGTCGCTAGTTAAAAATGCTAAGTCAGCATTTCTTCAGTGATTTGGAGACAAACTGTTAGGAAGAGACACATGTCCATAGTGAATAGAACAAAGGTTAGTCGCATGGTCTCCCAAAAGGAAAAAATCATTTGGTGATTAAGAGACTAAAGGGTATAAGGCTATGTATTTTAAAGTTGTCGCGTGGTCTCCAAATGATTTAAGGTTTTTAAAACATACTCAGCAACTTAGCGGAGCTGTCAGATGCAGAATGGGAAAAGATCAATGGTAGTCACTAAGTCTCTATTAAATTTTCATAAGAGTAAAAAGTTCTTGCGACAATGAGATTAGCTTTAGTCGCATAATCTCTGAATCAAAATTAAAGGATAAAGCTATGTCACGTAGTCTCCAAAAGAAATATCAAGTAGCAGTTTTAATCAGCGATTGGGTGACTAACGTTAGTCGCGGGGTCTCATAAAGTAAAATAAACATTCAGAGACTTAGAAATAAGAGTTTAAAAGATGAAAAGTAAACCTTCAATCGTGGGGTCTTCAAATAAACTTTGGGTTTGGCATTTGATCTAACAACTTGGATTCATTCAGTTGCATGATCACCAAAAGTTAACCATGGTTAAGCTAAGTGAAGGAAATCATATAGTCACTAGATCTCTAGAAGAATTAAGAGTTAAGAAATTTGATCAGCGACAAGGAGATACTACACAGCCGCATGGTCGCTAAATATGAAAAATGATAAAAGGTAGCAGTTGCTGACATGACAACTTAGAGATTCAGTGTCCAATGAAAATCTAGAAGATTAATTACTGTGTAAAAAAGGTGGCTAAGATGTCTGGCAAAGAACCAATCATATGAAGACATGTCATTCTGTTCAAATTTTATAAGGGTGTTTTTGAAAACGCACTCATATGAATTTGACTTCCTGTCACATTCATGAGCTATGACTAGGATTTCAATTAATTCCACAGCATTTTAACTTGAAGAAAAAATTGATTGTCTCTACAATGATGAGCTAAGTACTTGGAAAAGTTACCATAAAGAGATGATCACAGGTTTATTTTCATTTATCATACATCCAAAATTGTAGAGCAAAGAATTGCTAGGTGTTTTGTGTTCAAAAGGCAGAAATTGTTCAATTTTAGGGTAATTCTCCAGTTTTAAAGGTTCTTGAATTGTTAGTAGTGCACAGAGAAGAGTAGGGGGTCCTAAGAGAAGATTTGTCTCAATATCGGTGAAAGAGAAGTTGAAACAGAACAAGATGAGTAAAGCAGTCAGTGTAGGTTCTACCAGCGAGAAGAGTGATGAAGTAGATGATGATGCTAAGGGAAAGAGGAATTTCTCTGATGAATTTCTAAAGTTATTGCTTGGGTCTACGCAGAACAAGAGGGCAAATGCCAACTTATTGGCAGATGAGTATGTGAAATAATCAATACCCACACTCCAGGTTCCATAGGTTTTTCTCCATATAACTATTTTTATAATAATTTTGATAAAGCTATCCCAGTATCAAACCCTTGGACTAGTGGTCTTGCTAGGTTAATTGTCCCTGATGTTTAGGTAGATGTTGACTTGTTTCTATGTCTTTCCAGCCATTATGTTGCTTTGTCTAGGACAATTAAGAAGAATGATGGTATTGCCCTGTTGATTTTGAATATGAATTTATTCATGAAATCCTTTGGTTTATATAGTACCATGTCTACCAAAATTAATATTACCAAGTATGAAGAAAGGTATAGATTACAGCCTGGGGTTGCTAGAAACCAATTGCAGAAGCATATTCTTAAGGAAGTTAGAAACCATATTACCCCTATACCTGGAACTACACCCTACTATTTTAAAGATTTACATTTCTATATTAAGAACATTGCTTATGCTTTGTGTAGAGTGTTGGGTATAGCTGGAGGAGAAGAGAAAATAAATTCTAGAATTTTAATGATGGTGTTAGATTTGCAAGATATGCATTCTAGCACTAGTTATGACTATATACAGTATATCATTGACAAAATGCATGAGGGGTTTATAGCTATGCAGAAGAAGATGAAAGATCCCAAGGAAAAGGAACCTAGGTTTTTACATTATTCTATCCTGATGCATTTGTTATTGCATTTCAATTATGGGATCATGAATGTGAACAATTTGAACCCTCAGAGGATTTTTCAAGACTGGCCCCATCCTATTCAATTTTGGGCTAGGATATGGAATTATACATCCAAGGACTGTGAATTTTGTCAATTTGAGAATTGGATTGTATATCCCTTGATGCAGAGCATGGGTATTAGTAAGACTAGACTCCCAGTAAAGGTGTTGTAGTTGTTGAGACCTTGTGAGTATGTGGATAAGTGGGAGGGTGACCATAACTAGGGAGATTTCATTTTATTAGAAAATTTCACTATGATAAGGGTATATGGGTGCACACATCCTCCTCATGTCCTACCTTATCATGTGCCATCTAGATTTGCAGCTATGGAGCTAATCTGCCATATGTTTTTGACAGATAATGAGCACTTTGCACCACATAGGAAGGGGACATTAACCCCTAGGCAATTTAAAAAATTTCAGTTTAAAATTGGTAAGGGTGCCATTGATTTAGTAAGCACATGGCTAGAAATATACAAGATGAGAGTAGAATTATACAGATACATTGACCCAGAAGGATTCATTGCAAGAGCTAGGAAGCTCCTAACTCCTACCATACCAAACACAAATATACATGGTTTTTGTGTGGAGGAGGATGTTACAAGCAATATTCTTGATGAAGATGAAGTGAGAACAAGAAGGGAGAGAATTCATGAATTACTGAATTTGGAGAAGCAAATAAGAAGAAATGGACTATCATTTAGAGGTTTTTACCCTGACCTACCATATTTTGATAAGATCAATGCCATGGTTGATAAATTTTACAAACTCTGTGAGCAATTGGATAGAGTTTTAGATACGAAGAAAGGGGGAAAAGATTCTGAGTATTCAAAGTTTGAATATGAGAGTGATAGTGATGGAGAATATGCCTATCCACCCCAAATTGGCCAACCTCAACAAAATATTGCAGAGGCAGCTCAGATATAGGGAGAGAAAGGGCATATTATAGACTTGACTGAGGTATCCCAGTTAGATGATATAGAGGAGCCTGCCACCAAGAGCTAAAAGGTTGACCCTGGTAAGACATCCTCTGTAAGAAAGGAGAAAAGGGGAGATAGGACAAGTGCTCTTATTCTTGGCAACAGGTTATATGACCACAATTTGAGGAAAGTAATTAGACAAGGAAAGAGACAATAGAATGATGAAGAAGAGAACACAGAGTTGCCTCTTAAGGCATGTATTGATGAAATTTTACTTCACCAGCAACAATTTTTGAGTGATGACAGTTTTATTAAAAATAATGAATTTAAAGATTTTCTGAGATGGCATAAGAAGAAACAAATCAGAGAACATCTGAAGTCAGATGGTGAATAGAAAATGACAAATGAGGCTCTACTAGCTCTGCAAGGCTATGACCTTGACAGTGAAGATGTCTCTCCTGATGAGGCAAGAACAATGGTTTTAACAGTGGAATTTTACTTGCTGAGGGCTAGGATTTAGCCTCAGCATTCATAATTGATCAAATTAGAAAACAACCAGATCTTAAGTTGGCAAGTGAGATTCATATGGGTGACATGATTAAAATATTTGGATATAGTCCAAAATCACAAGCCTTTGCCATATGGAACCTATGTCCAAGAGACCAAAAGCCTCAATTGGTAAACATTCAGGAGAGTATGGTTGGGAATCAAATGGTCTAGATAGTGCAGAATACTAGAGATCTTGAGATTTCCCAGATCATGACACATTGGGCACACTTGAATGAGGATAAGACAAAACTATTATCTGAGAAGTGTGGTATTTTTATTAAGGAAGCTAGTGCCCTAGTGAAGGATAGGGAATTATGTCACATAAAGATACATCAAAAGGACATGGTCATTGCTGAGATGAAAAAGAAATTATAGGAGAAACCTGAATTAGTTTATGTGCCCTCAGTGCAGCCTTTGCAGATAGAGGAGAAAGCTTAAGCAAAGGAAGGGGTCAAAATAGAGGATGTGGCCCAAAAGAATAATGAAGTGGCTTTAAATGCATTAAGATGCATTCTTTAGCATAGGATAGATATACTCAAAGATAAAATAGATATCATCCTTAATGCCTATAATAAATTACCCATATTTCATACTGAAGTGATTGGGTACATTTCAGTTTTAAACCCTTATTTTTTCACTTGGTCTCCTAGGATACAAATGTTTGAGAAGCTTGCCTCTTTACAACAACATAGATCAGATTTAACTAAAATTGTTACAGAGGTAGAGGATGAAATAAAAAAGGTAAATATAGCCTTATCATTCTTTAAAGGAAAGTTGAATCATATAGAGGCTAAATTAAGCCTATTTTCACCAGATTTTAATAGGTTTGTTCCTCCTTTGAAAGGAGAAGATGATTAGGTCAAGGCCTTGGATGCCTGGAGGAGTGAGTTTATAAAAGAATGCCAAGCAATGAGGCATTTATTTTAGAATCTAATTTAGATTTAGATGGCTTTAATAATATTTTGGATGACGCCTTTAAGGCAGAAACTAACATGAACAAGTTTTTAGTGGATG
This sequence comes from Thuja plicata, assembly GCA_018584345.1. NCBI lineage: Eukaryota > Viridiplantae > Streptophyta > Pinopsida > Cupressales > Cupressaceae > Thuja > Thuja plicata. Next base: position 250,693 of record MU226283.1, read on the forward strand.
TTAAGAGCATCACTGATGTCAGATTGGAGAGACATAAGGGACAATTGCAGAGCATATAGAGTTTTAAATGGCTTGCAGAGGATGAAGTGATAGCTTGGGACTTAATGACCAAGCCAAAGAAAAATTATCTTGTGGAAGTAGAGGAGGAGATCCTGGATGAAGAATAAAGAGGAACACTTGGCACCTAACCATTGAGCATAGGGAGGTTAGTTATTTTCAAATACAAGTGTATCTCAGCCTGAAATGGTGATCACTTGATCTCAGTATGAATATCAAATGCTATCCTCAACATTGTCAGACAAAGGTGCCAGATTCCAGATGAAGACAAAGAAGATCATATCTCATCCCATGTTTTTGTCTTTCCACCGCTTCTACATTCTCATTTCTTGTCTTTTCTATACTTTTAGGGTTAGGTTCCTTAAACCATCCAAAGCTTTTTGCATCCTAATGTTAAGGATTCCAAGATGGTTAAGGACCTATATATACATCAAAAATTGTAATAGTTGGGGGGGATAATATATATATAAAACTAGACTTTCTAAATTTTAGTTTGTGTCTTTGAGCTTTTTCAAGCTTTTATTGTACTAAAGAAGAAACATATGAATAAAATATAGTACAACTTTACTCTATCTTATTGTTGTCTCTTTACTTGTTGTGTATGCTCTTTTATGTTTAAATCTGTAAGGAATTTTTAAGCATATTGGTTACAAGCTAGCTATTTAATTGCTTGCAAATTTGTTTCAAGGGAAGAACTAAGTTTTGTGAGTAGTTTCAGGGAGCATAACAATATCTAAGGATTTGATACAATATTGTAGAAGAGACATGATGGTTTTTAAGGCATTTTATTTGAGTTTCATGTAGGTTGTAAGGCATCTTACAGTATTCTATTTTTATATTTCTGTGGATTTTTATTAATTATATAAGCCCAAGGATAGGCATTGGTCTAGGAATTTGTATTGGTAATCTATCATCATCCAAATATTTAATACTATTCAAAATCATTTTAGTCAAATATACTTCTGTTATTAAGAACAAATGAGCTGAAATCATAAGGATTTGTATCAGTAAGATACCATTCAGTTTGACAATCCCTTAAAGAGTGGATCATTAGGTTACCCCTCCTAATGTAAAAGGAAGAAGGATGAAAGTCCTTGTCTCATTGGTTTATGTTATTAAGACCATAGCGTGGCTTGTAGTACTCTATTTCAAACTAATTATTGAAATCTCCAAGGTACTTTATAAGTTATTACAGTGAGGTCTGAAGTAAGTAACCAGTGAATGAGTTAGTCCACCAAATACATAGACTGAAGACTCATAAATCTTTCAATATGTAATACCTGCCTGAGTATGTGGAACTCAAAAATGAAGGAGGTGATAATAGGTATCCCCTGTGTTATCAAATACCTCAGCAATTAGTCTTTCTCTTGTCAAAAGGGAGTTTGAATTCAAGTATAATCAATATACAGTCATTTTAAGGTTGTGGTGCAAGAAAAAGATCTAACACCCCTATCATTTGATCTTCATTCATTGATTTTATCCAAGGCACATCGTGCACCATATCCCACACATCCTAGAATCAAGAAGATGCATGCCAACCTTAGACAATTATACTTTTGGGTAGGCATGAGGCGAGATGTTTCCAATTTTATGGTGAGATGTCTTGAGTATCAGAAAGGAAGGAAGATCATCAACATCTGACAAGTATTTTGTAGCCACATTCCATTGTTGAGTGGAAGTGGGAAACTATATCTATTAATTTTATTATCGATCTACCTATGTCGTCATGTCATCATGATGATATTATGGTTTCTATGGACAAGTTGTCCAAGGTGGATCACTTTTCTCGTATGCGGAATTATTATACTACTCCTTCAGTGACGCATGTATTCATAAAGGATATAGTTTGGTTATATGGGATACCTCATAGGATTATTTTGGCTAGAGATCTAGTGTTTACCTATACACTATGGGAATCTCTCCAACATGCTTTGAGTGCATAACTCAATTTTAGTTCCACATATCACCCCAAGATTGTTGGTTAGATGGAGTGAGGGAATGAAGTTCTTGAAGACATGTTTCAAATGTACGTGATGGATCAAAGGTCAAGGTGGGAGGACTATTTGTAGATGGTTGAGTTTACCTATAATAATGAGTATTATAGTTCTCTTGCAATGTCCCCTTTTTAGGCCTCGTATCCAGTCTACCATGCTGTACACCTTTGAGTTGGGATCATTTGGAGGACTATGTTGTATTGGGTCCTAAGATTATTTAGGATATGGAACAAAAGGTGGTTCATATTAGAGAACATTTGGTTATTTCTCAGGATCGACAAAAGAAGTATGTCGATGCCCATAGGTTGGATCATCACTTCTTAGTAGGTGACCATGTGTTTTTGTGAGTTTGACTACAGAAGAGCCCCATCTATTATGGGAAAGGCTCTGATTTAACATTGTGTTTTGTTGGACCTTATAAGATCCTTGAGAGGATCGGTCTTGTTTCCTATCTCTTAGAGTTTCCACCTAGCCTATCATGTATCCATGATTTTTTTCATGTTTCTATGTTGAGGTAGTAAAATCTTGATGTGAGTCATGTTCTTGATTGGGGTACTTTATAGGTAGAGGACGAGAAAATTTATTTGGAGCCCATCTGCATTCTTCAACACTAGAGACTGAATAATAGGGGAAGAGACATCAAACAGGTAAGGGTCCAATGAGACCTGAGTGATGCTACTTCTACTACTTGGGAGGATGTTTCATGGTTGATATTTTCAGACCCCTATGTTTTTGCAGGCTTCGAGGAGTAAGCCTATCCCTAGGGGAGGATGTAGTGCCTCCCATGACTGCATTCTATTCCATGTTATTTTGATCCAAGATAGACTCTTTCTTTATTCTATGATTATCTTCATATTCAGACTCATTAGATGAAAGTACATTATTTTGGTTTCTAGTATCATAACTATGCCCGATGGTTAGATTATGTTTCTATTTACCATTTTGATCTTATCTGCATGATGATGCTATTTTAACATGACATGATGCTTTATGATGATATTTGGTGTATTTTGTATTCGAGACTATGGATTATGTTATTAGGATGATGTTATTGCATTCCATGTTATATTGTGCCTTTTTTTGTTGGATATTCTAGTTGTTGACTTTCACTGGTATATGTTCATATGGTCGTAAATGATGATTTTAATGCCTTGTATATTGTATAGTCAGAAAATGGAAGAAATTCCATGATAGAATGGTTTATCCTTTTGAGTAAGTGGTTTGGGGTCATATCAAGCACCTTGAATGGGTTCATGAATTTGACCTAGATTTCTCCCTATTCTTCCTCTCTTTCCACTTCTTTCCATCCAGTTTTTGACATCCTCGACTACAGATCTAAGGTCTTTGACCTCAGGGTCAGGGTCAAACTTTTGGGTCTATGTCAAACTCAACCTTGACCTAGGTCAAGGTTGACCTTTTCCCTGATCTAGGTCAAGGTTGATCTTGACCTTGACCCAGGGTTCAAATCTTAGGGTCCCACAGTTTTTGGATGTCGGTCTTTGCAAAAGTTATTTTACCACTTTCGGGTCGGCTGTTACAGGTTCTGAAGCAGTGATTCCTAAATTATATTTAACATAGGTCCACTTATAGGGGAATGGGTCCAATTAGTATTTAATTCTCCTATGTAGGCCTCCTTAGAGGATTGTGCCCTAGTTTCATATAATAGGATTCCTTCTCCTCTCATTTTCTCTAACAAGGATCAAGTGAAAATAAGGGTGATCAAGGGATCAAATCAATCTAAGGAGCATTCTCAAATATCCTCAAGTGAAATTAAAGAAACCTAAGCAGAAAGATTTGAAGCAAGCTTCCATCCATTCTCAAGCACTCAAGCATCAATTTTCATGAAGGAGATCCATTGGAGGCCATCGAAGGATTAGGGCCACATAGTGCCCTTTTGGTGATCTCTCCATCCACCTTCTTCCAAGCCTCTTCCAATTCAAGATCCCATTCAAGAATTGGTGTTGGAGATCTACAAGAAAGAGATTGAAGAAATCCTACATTCCACATTTCACACTTTGGTGCATACTTTTGGATCCACATATTCAAATCCTCCATAAGGACTTTTACAAGAAAGGTGAATTTGTGCATTTACTTTGTTTACATTTATGCAATTTCAATTCAATTATAAGGTTAATTCAAAATCTAGGGTTTGACCAAGGAAAACCCCTCCACCAAAATAAACAAACCTCTTTTTCTTGTAGGTACAGGTTCGGGACGGTGGATTTGGACTCTGATCTGGATACCCTTTTTGGCTTTCTTTTGAGCTCTACGAATAGATTTTCTGTCAAGGCTATGCAGGTCAGAGTCAAGATTATTGGGTCAGGGGTGACATTTATGGGTCAAGGTTGACCTTTTTCACAAGACAGTGTCAGATCAGAAAAATATTTTTAAGTTTTGTTTGTCTATATGTTTTTGTTCTGGTTCATCCTTCAGATTTTCTAGAAACAGTCTATAGACCTCAAAAAATAGCATTTTCCAAATCTGCAATACTTTAAGGTTGGTTTTTCTTCTTATCCTTTTCAATTATTATAATCTATCATATCTACATTGTCAATTAAATAAATTTAAGATCTCCCTCTTTGTTATCATTTCCAAATGGTTGATTCATTTGTGCATTAATCCCTCTTTTGGTTTGATCAACTTGGATCTTTCATTTGTGCATTTGAGGACAAAAGTGGAACATCTTATTTTCCTCTTAATACACATTTCAATAAAAAATTCAATTAAATTTAAAGTAGGTTTAAGGAAATTAACATTAAAACACACATCCCCTTTTTCACCCTTCACAACAAAGTGGTGGAGATCCCTTTTTCCATCTTCACATTTTGGTGAACCCACGATAGACAACTCTTTCTTTTTGGTGTTAGATTTACATGTTTATGCTAGATCTTGCATGTTCTTTCAATTACATTTAAAATTAATAAATCAAAATCTTGTGTTTGTTCATTTACATTGCATTGGTGTATGCGCATTACCACTTCTAGTCTTGCTTATAGCATCCTAGTAAGAAGAAGCCGTAGACTTATGGGTTCCTTTGATCCTAAGTCTTCCTCTCCTTTCCTTAGGATCCTGGATGGTAATTTGATAACTCGTGATTCCAATCCTTCTATGGAGCATAAATCTTCTCACTCATCTCATGATGAAGATGACGCTTTAAGAGTTCCTCCTGAACAAGTGCAAAAACTTTCAACTGAACTTGATAAAATGGGAAATTGGCTTATCCAAGAAAACCATAATCAAGATTCCATCCAACCTATAGAAGCCCTTAAGAAAGTCCTCCATGATAATGATCAAGGTGTTAATTTATTGATTGGTCTTACCCATCTTGTGCATTCAAATGTTAAACCTTTAGCCCAAGAAGCTCAAGAGTTAGGATTCACACCTATTGTCACTAGTGTAGGACCTTCTTCTATTCCTTTACCTAGCATTACTACTTATAGTCCTCCTTTGATGACCACATCTCTCCCAACTGCATCTATTCCTATGAGTGCTCCATTAGTATCTTTACCTACCTCACAACCTTAATATCATAGCATACCTTTTACTTATTCTAATCCTCTTCCAACTATGGTTCCTAATGTTCCACCAGTTGTCTCTTCTATTCCTGCTGCCTCTTACACTTTCCCTAGTATTCCTAATATTTTTATTCCACCTGTTTCTTCTAATGATTCCACAATTATTAGTTTGGCTCAAACTGTGTCATCTTTACAACAACAAATTGCATCTTTAACTCAATCCAAATTTAGCATTCCTATGTGTGATATGGGTATTCCTTTATCCTTAGACATCATTCGTGCTACTATCCACCAGTAAGTCGATATGCCTCATCTTGAGAATTACAATGGTAAAGGTGATCCTATTACTCATGTTAAAACATTCCAAATCCTTTGTAGTGATTATGCTCACGACCATAGGATTTTAGCTAAATTGTTTGCTAGAACTTTTTGAGATAAAGCTTTACAATGGTATTGTTCTTTACCTCCTTATTTCATTGATTATTTTCCTAAACTTTCCAATACTTTTATCCAACAATTTCAAAATAGCATTGGTCCACAAGTGTCCTTATCCAATTTAATGCATTGTAAAAATAACATTAAGGAAAAATTAATTGATTTTATTGGTAGATCTAAGCATTTGTATGCTCAGATTTCCTATCCCATTCCTGATATTTATATTCAACATATGTTTATTTCAAATATACAAAATAATATTAGAGATAAGATTCTGCTTACTGAATTTACTTCCTTTCAACAAGTATGTGCAGCACTTCATCATTATCAATTACAAGTGAGTTAGTTTGAGAGAAACACTCCAATGGCTCCTGTTCCAGTTTATAAGAGTGACAATGCTCCTAATCATAATAAATTTTAGAAACCTAACAACTATTTCAAGATTAATAAATAGACGAATGCGGTTGCTGATCAAGTTGTGGTTACATCCAACAATGCCACTTCTGCATCCACTGCTTTCTGTATGAATCATACATTTACTCCTCTCTCTGAAACTTTGCATTCTATAATGAGTAGGTTGTTAAGTGATAGTATGATTACCTTGCCTCATATTTGACCTCTTCTTCCCACCATGATAGCTTCAAAAAATTTTGATTCTAAATCTCTCTGTCAATACCATTGCCAGAATGGCCATGATACTGAAAAATGTTACTCTCTAAAGCATAAAATTCAAGATTTAATTAATTCTGGTGGTACAGTAAATTTTGATAATTTAGAAGTCCCAATCCATTATCAAGAAGCAAGTTTCTCCATACTAAAAAAATTAAAGTAAGGAAGCTTTATGACACAAATAAATAGAACTAACTAATCGAAGCCTTCGGAAATTGCTGGAATTTCAACCTGCTACAAAGATGACGCTGACAGAGGCTGAAGATGGTCAAATTTTAAAAATCTAAAACTAACCCAGTTCGGGAAATCAAATTTCCTATCTTCAAAAAAAGTCTTAGCTTTTCACAATGTGTTTTGGATTTTCGACCAAAGCCAAATCCGAAAGTTAGGTAGTTATTTTTTAGTTAGTTTAGTGTTTTTTCAAAATATTTTATAATAAGGGTTGTGTTCTTTCACCTTGAGGAGGTGTGAAAACCACTCAAACACACATATATATATAAATAATGAAAAATGTAAAGAAAAAAAACAATATAATACAATTTCACATTTTTGGATAGTTTTTAATCAACATGTATAACATGGACCTGGATGTACTATTTTTTCAAAATCAATAAAGATAGGTCCTTTTTCTTTCACATGTGTAATAGTTTCATTATTATTTTACAATTAGTCCCTTGGATAAACCAATAGAACTTCTTCAAAGTGATATTTTGATGTACATGCTTCTTGATTTGATTCATAGTCTCTATTTTCAATTGGTTTTCTCATTTTGCATGGTTAAATTCTATTGATTGATGCCCCGATCAATTGGGCTGTCATCTGAGAAGTATTACCTCTTTGAAATACTCTGAATTTATTTTAGGTTGCATGTACATTCCATAACACCTTTGAAGTGATAATTTTTCTTGTAAAACTGTCTCTGAGGTTGAACATAAGATTGGAATTATCTTGACTCTATTGCCCATGATAGAATAAGGCACTGGTCTAATCATTATTTAGATTAGAGTTATTTAGTTCATTGTTATAGTTTTGTGATATCTTATCTATCTATTTATTTCAATTTACATATATATTTACTAAAAATTCTTTCAATTACTCAAATTATTTTAGTTTACAGTTTATGATATATTGCTTACAATTTGATTTATTAAAGCCTACTTGCCATACTTTGAGAGACAAAAGTTTGAGTTCCATACACAAGTTATCTATTATAAAAAGCTTATTCAGGGGAAGGTTCACCCACCTTGGTCCTGCAGAGCTAGAAGTGTAGGGGAAGAGGATCATAATCGATCATTCCCATTAGTTGGCCAAAAATAATTGGTTTTCTAAGCATTGGATTGACAAGTCGATAGGAAATCCAATTCAACATTTTTGGGCACCAACAAATTCCATGTCTTTTAATGTTGATAATTTTGATGGTAATGGGAATAAATATGTTTCTACTCCTAATCAAAACCTTCCAATCTATACAAATCCTTTACCTACACATGATACTAATACTATAGCTCAAGCATCTTCGGTGGATATTATTTACAATTCAAAGATGGATGATCTTAATCATATTGTTAATCATGTGGAGGGTGTTGTTTCTTCTCAACTTAATATTCAAGATCCTTCACCTCCACTTCAACTTCCAGTTCCACCTAAATCTCAAAAATAAACTACAGATAAGAGACCTAGGGAACCTTTAATTACCTTTGATGATTCTGAAATAATTAAGGATCCTGATGGTCCCCTTTATATCTATGCTAGGATCGCTAAGATACCTACTCATGGTTGTCTAGTTGATCCCACATCTTTAATAAATGTCATTACCGAGGAAAATCTCTTTATGAAAGGCCTACAATGTGATTGTTATGATCCATCTGATGCATGGATCCAAACATGAATGGTTTTCTTTATCTTCCACTTTGTTCTATCAACTTACTGGTGGAACTTTGTGGTAAAGTGGTAGATACTACCTTCATTTTTATTCCTACTTCTGATCAATTTCAAATCAAATTTGGTTTACTGTGGATATCTGGTATGCATGGTATCTCTTCTCCTATTCATAAATGTCTTAAGTTCATTCATAATGGAGAAGTGAAAATGATTAATCATAGTTTGTATCGACCTTCTAGGCCTAGAGATTATGCTACTCTCAATTTATTTTGGCCCTCATTACCTAACTCATGTCCTCCTCACCCTGATCATCTCTTTCACTCATACCAAGCTTACAAACATCACAAAATTTCTGAGTTAAGTATGCCTCAGATAGATTCCAACTGTGGTCTTTTTCCTACTCCCACAATACCTCCTTTATCCATTGTTGCTAATGATATTAATAAAACTTTTATTATTTCATCACAACCTATTGAGAATCCTCCCATAGAACCTGTGAAGGAACCTATTGTCATTCCTCCTAGTTCTCAAAATATGGAAACCAAAGAAAGATGCAACAAATCTGCTAATGAACATCGTAAGAAGCATAGAGCTAATGCTAGGGCTCGTGCTTCTCTTCTTCAAAAATCTTTACCTTCTTTTGATCAACCTATGCTTGATATGTTGAAAAAAGTCAATATTCATAATGATGTTAAGATTAATGATTGTGATGTTCCTATTCGCATCTTAGATCTCATTTCAATTTATCTTGATGAGGAGGATACTCTCGATGATCCTATTGATCTTAGTGATGAATATGAGACCATTGATCTTGATATTGATCTACCTCATATGCTTTCAACTCAATTAAAAATTACACCTAGTATCGAGCATTGCGATTCTCAAGAGGATCCTTGTTTGGAACTAGCTATCATTCCTACTGTATTGGATATAGTCCCTCTTGCGAGTTTCCAACCTTCCATCAATGAAATAAATCAAGATGGGGAGGGTCAATAATGTGCTTGATTGGCTTATATTTTATCGTATCCCTTTTTGTGTTTGCATGTTGTACTGTGCTTCTCCCATAATGTTTTTTCTAAATGTTGTTAGATTCTTTTATATGACCCTTGTTACTTCGTTGGTGCAAGGTGATAAAAGATTCAAACCTATTGTACAATTCCTCTATATGTATCTTTATTCTTCTATATGTTTTTTCTATGTTATTTTGTACTTGTGCTATTGTTCATAAATGTTTCCCTTGTATAATCTTCTTGGATCCGTGACATGGTAGCACTGATTCTTTTTGGTCTCCAGGTTGTGGTTTGAAAATATTCTTCTTCGTAACTCTTAAGTTTCTTTCCTCCTTTGTGATTATAGTTCTACTTTCTTCAGGGAATGATGTCAATTCATTTGCAATAATATCATATTTATATGTACATGTTATCTTATGATCATACTGGACCCATAGTAGGTAGATCCCTTTTGTGTTCTTGTGTATGTTCATGTTTCTATTTCCCTTGATTTGTCTTCATTCGGGGGCATCTCGTAGTGGAAACATAATCCGTAGAGTTGTTTATGTTTATGTTAAAACCATTACTCCTGTTAAAGTATTAGAAATGAATTTAACTTGGGGACATATGCTCTACTCACTTTTTTCACACACGAACGTTCAAAATAGCTTTCAATCCTTAAAGCATGGACATTTTACCTTTTTAGGATCTCTTGATCCCTCCAGTTTAAAAATTACATGGATCTCTTGACCCCGCCAGTTTTCAATTTACAATATGTTGACCCCTTTAAGAATGGACCATCCTGATGGGTTGACTAGTGAGTAGCCACATTCACTAGGCAGTTCAACTCCATCTTTCCAGTTACACCTTTTTTGTGTGGTTCACAATGAGACATAAGTTCTTGTCGGGCAAGATAATCACACCCTCTCTCTTTCTCTCTTTAGCTAAGTGATGTCTCTCTTATCATGATCTTAGGGTTGATAAAGACTTAAGTCCCTTGGGGGCTTTAGTATTTCTTTAACCCTTTTTATTCCAATAAGATTGTCCTTTCTCTTTGTTCTCCTTTACCAAGAGTTTGTGTTGAGTCCATACTCTTGCTAAAGTGGGGGCTAAATGTATAGTCAGAAAATGGAAGCACTTCCATGGTAGGCTGGTTTATCTTTCCAAGTAAGTGGTTTGGGGTCATATCAAGCACCTTGAATGGGTTCCTAAATTTTACCTGGCTTTCCCCCTATTCTGCCTCTCTTTCCACTTCTTTCCATCCAGTTTTTGACATCATGGACTACAGATCTCAGGTCTTTGACCTCAGGATCAGGGTCGACCTTTTTGGTCTATGTCAACCTTGACCCTGACCTAGGTTAAGGCCTACCTCAACCCTAAACTAAGTCAAGGTCAACCTTTACCTTGACCCAAGGTTCAAATCTCAGGGTTCCACTATTTTCAGATGTCGGTCTTTGCAAAAGTTATTTTCCCACTTCCGGGTCGGCTGTTTCGGGTTACAAAGCGGTGATTCCTAAATTATATTTAACATAGGTCCACTTATAGGGGCATGGGTCCAATTAGGATTTAGTTATCCTATGTAGGCCTCCTTAGAGGATTGTGCCCTAGTTTCATATAAAAGGAAGCATTCTCCTCTCATTTTCTCTAACAAGGATCAAGTGAAAATAAGGGTGATCAAGCGATCGAATCAATTTAAGGAAAATTCTCAAATATCCTCAAGTAAAATTCAAGAAATCTAAGGAGAAAGATTTGAAGCAAGATTCCATCCATTCTCAAGCACTCAAGCATCCATTTTCATGAAGGAGATCCATTGGAGGCCATTGAAGGATTCAAGCCACATAGTGCCCTTTTGGTGATCTCTCCATCCGCCTGCTTCCAAGCCTCTTCCAATTAAAGAACCCATTCAAGACTTGGTGTTGGAGATCTACAAGAAAGAGATTGAAGACATCCTACATTTCACATTCTACACTTTGGTGCATACTTTTGGATCTACGGATTCAAATCTGCCACAAGGACTTTTACAAGCAAGGTGAATTTGTGCATTTACTTTGTTTACATTTATGCAATTTCAATTCAATTATAAGGTTAATTCCAAAACCAAAGTTTGACCAAGGAAAACCCCTCCCCCACAACAAACAAACCTCTTTTTCTTGCAGGTACAGGTTTGGGACTGTGGATTTGGACTCAGATCTGGATACCCTTTTCGGCTTTCTTTTGGGCTCCGCAAACAAATTTTTTGTCGAGGTTGTTCAGGTCAGGGTCGAGATTATTGGGTCAAGGGTGACATTTGTGGCTCAAAGTCGACCTTTTTCACAAGATGGTGTTGGACCAGAAAAATCTTTTTGGGTTTTTTTCGTCTTTGCATTTCAGTTCCGGGTCATCCTTTGTATTTTCTAGAAACAGTCTACAAACCTCAGAAAATAACATTTTCTGGATCTGTAATACTTTAAGGTTGGTTTTTCTTCTTATCTTTTTCAATTATTATAATCTATCATATCTACATTGCCAACTAATGTAATTTAAGATCTCCCTCTTTGTTTTCATTTCCAAATGGTTGATTCATTTGTGCATTAATCCCTCTTTTGGGTTGATCAACTTGGATCTTTCATTTGTGCATTTGAGGATAAAAATGGAACATCTTATTTTCCTATTAACACACATTTCAATTAAACGTAAAGTATGTTTAAGGGAATTAGCATTAAAACACACATCCCCTTTTTCACCCTTCACAACAAAGTGGTGGAGATCCCTTTTTCCATCTCCACATATATAAATGAAATGTTTAATTTAAATGTAGTGTTTAAATTTAAATGAAATGTACATTGAGGATTAAAATATAAAATGATTAGTGTCATGACATTCTAATACATACAAACGATCACATCACTAGAGAATTAGTTTTCCATTAGGCGCATTTTATTATTATTATATGTTCTTTAACTATTTATATTATGATTAGCTACACTTGATGTTTGTGTGTTTCAGTGAATAGGTATAACACATTATTCCACTTGGTTTGTAGGCTTTGAGTGTGTCTTTATCCTCGGTAGTGGAACATGAGATAGTTTCACTGACCTTTCATGTTTAATCCAATATCGTCACTGTATGGGTGATGTATCCATGATTATTATTTTATCCCTCCAATATGTGTTGGTAAATCTAGATTTCATATTGTTTTTTTGATAGACTAGTAAGCGTGTTTGTGCATTTAGAGTTACCACAGTTCTTACAAATGAGGTTTAAGTAAATGTTGATTTTGAAATGTGTTTGGGTATTTAATTTTACTGCCCGCTAATTAACCGTAGTAGAATTCAATTTTTTGGAATTGATTTTTTTTTTTGGGAAAGACTATAGTTGCTCAATTATTTAAGTGACTTTTATTTTTAAAAAGTCTTTTTGGATTTTGTAAAGAAATTGCTTTTATTCGAGGAAAAAAGTCCATTTCCTCATCTTTTCTTGCTGAGAATTTGGATTTTGCATCAAATTATTTTTGAGAAAATCATAGTTTTGCTTATTGTGATTGATCCAGTTGTCAGATTCTTGTGGATAGCATCTTTTTGGATTCCTACCATGATTCCTTGATATCTTGTGGATCCATTTCCATTGTCGCAAAGAAAATAATTTCATCTTTTTTCTTTTGTGTTTTCCCACTTTGTGTGAGGTAGGACATCTGACATCTTTTGATTTAGTTCATATTTTTTCTTGAAATAAACTACAATACATCTGTTGGCTGAGAATTAGTATTCCCCCACATTTTTTTTTCATTTCATTACCTCATTGGGTTTGTGTGAGCACAACTATGTCTAGAATTTGGAAATTGTTGCTTTCTTGGTGTTATGCTACCTATTTTTTCATGTGTTCCCAAAATGGGAATCTTATTGTAGATTTGAGATTTTGGGTGTATTCTAGGAAATGGGTTTTAATTTCATATCTTGAAACAAAGTTTCATTTTTGGGCATTTTTGAGCTCACTGTCTTGCATGTCATCCAAAACCTGTTTGTCGCCATGTTTGGCAAAAATGAACTATTGGATGTAGTACACTGTATATTTTTAGTAGGATTGCGGAATCATAATAGATTGATAAAATTCCAAATAATTGATATCACATTTTGAACTTACCCTTTTGATATTAAAATGTCAATTTTTACACTTTGCCAGATTTTGCTAAAAATTGGGTATTTCATTACTTTTGGGAATTTTGAGCTTTCCTCATGTTCTAACAAGATAATTGATGAATTTTATCAAAATCCATTCTCTTGGGAAAATGACCAATTAAACAACTTTTTTTTTAATTAAAAAAGTAGCCAGAACTAGGGGGCTGACCCAAACAAAGAAACCAAAGCCAGCATGAGAAGTACCAGACTACCAGAAAATGACCAACAACAACACACCCTCAGCCTATCCCCATTTTAAAAATAAAAAACCAAAAAATAGTGATCATAGGCCCCAAATTCACCATGAAAATGGTAACCGGCTTGTGATCACTGACAGACCCCAAATTCATAATGAAATTGGTAACCAGCCTGTAAACAATAGTAGCAGTAAAGTTCATTAAGGTCTTACCATTAGCAAAAAACTAGATAACAGTCTTATGAACATCATAGAAATAAAACATCATAAAAAATAGGCCTAACCCGACCATCCACTAGAAGAAGAAAAAAAAATGACATCAAAAGAATAGAAGGAGGATCACTTGGGGTTTTTCTCCCCAACATTGAGAAACAACTTCAGCCAGTCGTCAACAAGAAACTAGAAGAGCTTCCCATCAATCTTTTCCTTATCAGAATTATTTGAATTCTCTAGGTGAAGGAGATGAAGAGTCGTCACCACAGAATGCATAACTCTAACTGAAAAATCTTCAATTATATTGAAGCTCTCCCCCAGCATCCTAATTTCCTCCTTCATCACCTGAAGATCATTTTTGGACCCCAAATTCTGAATTTAGTCCTAGAGCCGCTTGATATCCCCCTTGATATGACTTGGTATTTGTACTTTGTGTTTCTTTTTCTTAGCTTGCATGCCTTGAGTGTTTGGGAGTTGATTTTTCCTCCTGTGATTTCATGGTGATTTTTGGTGCTTTGTGATTTACGTCATTGGTGTAGACCAAGTAGACAACATTTTTTATGCTCATACCCTTAGTGAAGATCAAGTGGAAAAACTATAATATATAGTATCCTTGGTGAAGACCAAATGGATAGAGTCTATTATTCCTTTCCATCGAATAGACCAAGTGGGAAAAGTATTTTTCTAATGTCCTTAGTGTAGACCGAGTGAATGAGATTATTTTTTGGTTTTCATCCTTTGATACTGATCCATAGGAATAGGTACATTAAGAAGGCATGGGGAGTTTCTCCTTATGTTGATCATGGCTCGGAAGTGGCTGCATAGGCTATGTCAAGGATTTTTCTAAAAAGTGATAACATAATAATATGTACTAGGTATAAAAATTAAACAAGATTAATTGGTAATGTGAAACACATCAAATGACTTAATTTCATGTGTGACCTGAGCATGAGCGTAAATGGTAATGTGGATATCATTGGATAAAGATACTTCATGAGTGATCCGAGTGTCAATATAGATGGTAGAGAGCATTGAATCCCTGAATGTCATGAGTGGTGTGTGTGTGTGAGGTCTAGGTCCACTAGTGATGAGTAGCACCTTGAATCATTATGGTTTGTGGTATCAGGGTTTTTCTTTGAACGTGGGTCCACATGTGAGTGTTCTCCATGTATCATTTTATTTTGAATCTATCTGTATTTCATTGGACCGTGGTACCTTGCATTTGTTCATATGATCAGCGTGTGTGTTAGCGACTCCTTTCCAATGTGTGTATACCTTGTGATTATTAATGGGTTACTATCTCCATGAGCACAGTGGGGTGGGCCTGAGGGTTCTACATGGTAGGGTAGCATTGTAATCTACCATTGCTAGGGACCGATGTACATGTGACAACCTTCCTCTAGAGTCAATCATTCTGAGGATTGAGTGCTTACTACCCACTTGGTATCTCTTTTCATTGATAT
>MU226283.1:298362-312094 GCA_018584345.1 Thuja plicata
TAAAAAATCAGCGAGGGCTTCATCCTCAGGAAAAATGTCCAAACTAGGCTTTTGATCCATGTCAAGGAGAAGCGGATTAACCAATTTCAAATGTCCACCACAAATATGATTAACATTAAGAGGAAAATTTGATGGTTTTCCATAAGGATTGAATCCTAACCCATAAGTATAATCACAACCTTCATTATCCAGGGGTACTTGTATACCTTGTTCATACTTACCACAACCTTTCTCATTAAATCTTGATTTCTTGAGTAAATGATAACCAGAACCATACCTATCGGCCATATCATATTGAGTTAAAGGAGTGGCATATGTCACAATGTCATATCAATCTAGTTTTATTGTTTCAATTGTTTCATCACGAGAAGCAGCAACAAAGTTAGTTTTTCAAACTTAGTTTGTTCTTTCATAAGTTCCAAATCCGATACTTTATATTCTCCTAGAAAAGTAGGATTAAAATCCAATTTTCCCCAATCATCTTTCGTCAAGGAAGAAGATGGAATGTCATCTTGTTTAACCTCAAGTGGTTGTTCAAGTTTTTCAATTGGTTGTATAGGCTTAGGAACCTTAGCATATTCTGTATTCAGGCAAGGATTTGGTTCATCATCTGCATGTAATGTCTACATTAGATTGTTGTATATGAACCTAACCTTGCGATGAAGAGTAGAAGGAACTGCATGCATAGTATGTAACCAAGGTCTTCGTAATAGAAGGTTATAATTGAGTGGTCTAGGCATAACATGGATAGGAGTGTAAAGAAGCGCAGGACCAACTTTAATGGGAAGCGTAATAATACCCAAAGTTTTCTTTGCAATATTATCAAATCCATGAATAGGAATATTATCTGGTTGAATAGTTGTAAGATCGGCCTTAATTTCCTTAAGCATATCCATGCTACAAACATTAAGCCCAGATCCATTATCAATCAATGTTCTGCAAATGATGCTCTGATTAATAGAGACAGCAACCATAAGAGCATCATATTGATTCTGCACCTCAACAGTAGGTAAATCATTATCAAAAAACACAATAAGAGGTAAAAAAGGCATAGTATGCATGCACTCCAGAAATGAATTAATGTTCTCTTGATTAGGAGGCGTAGCAGGGAGAGTAGATAAGGCTTTTTGCAATGCCTCATGATATGTAGGGGAAGTTTGAAGTAATTCCCATAAAGATATCTTAGCCGGAGTAGCGCGTAATTGTTCCACTAAGTCATATTCCTTAAAGGAAGAAGGTAACCTAGGTGCTTGAGGAAGCACGGGCTGAGAAGGAGGTAAAGTTGCTGGGACAGTAGGTTGAGGATTATTTCGTGTGCGATAAGCATGCGAAACAGAATCTGTGTTATCAAAGAAATCCAAGGGATCTCTGGGTTTTCCCTTAATAGTTATTTGAGGACATCCTTTAAGATCATCAAAGGTTTGGGAAATATCATTTTAGGTGTCTCGATGTTGCAAATAGAGGAATATGAAGGTAACCATGCATACACTCTATGGTAAAAGTCAATTGAAGAGATTGTGGTGGAGGATGAAATAGGAATAGGATCCATGGGGATCTCATTCAAACCATTTGCATTCTCACTTCCATGTATCTCATGAAGGGATCTATCATTTTGTACAACAAAATCCTCATCAAAGTATTCAAAACAAAAATCATACATAGTGAACACAAGAAAACACTACAAGCATGGAAAATGTAAATGTTTTTGTATTTTTAATGAAATTTTGTGATTTTTATGAATTTTGAAATATAAATGCAAGAGCATAAAAGAAAACCTACTTCTATATACATGCAAGATCTAATATGAAATGTAAATCTAACACCAAGGAAAAGAAAGGGTTGTCTATCGCGGGTTCACCAAAATGTAATGTATAAAATTTGGCTCATAAAGGATTGCTTTAAATAAGATTTGCATAATGAGATGAGAGAGAAATCCTAAGGCCAATTTTAATTTCTTACACTTAATTATTATGATAAAAAGGATTGAAAGGAATATGTAAAGAATAGTGGAATAGATACCTACCTCATAACATAGCAGATCTAGAAAAAATCATTTTTCGAGGTCTGTATTGAGTTTCTAGAAAATCTGATAGTTGATCCCAGACCAGAATGCAGAGACGAACAAAACCCAAAAAAAAATTTCCATTCCGATGTCGTCTTATGAAAAAGGTCAACCTTGACCTACAAATGTCACCCCTGACCCAATAATGTTGACCCTGACCTACGCAGTGTCGATAGAAAATCTTTTTGCGGATCTTGAATGTTTGCTGAAAAAGGTATCCACATCTGGTCTCAGATCTGCTATCTTGCAGCTGTAACTCCCGAAAACAACACCTGCAAATATCTGAAAAGAGGGATTTTGGGGTGGCTATATAGGGTTTTGCCTTGGTCAAACCCCCATTTTGGTGATTTCCACCTCCACGAATAGCCGAATATAGAATGTATAGTGTGTGTGTATTTCTTTTTTGAAAAGAGTCTTTAAACATGTAATATCAAGATCTAATCTTCTAGATTAATAATCCTAACATAACATGGAAATGAGAAAGCAATGCATAGATTTGAATATGATAAAGAAAGCATACCAAGCCCCCAAGGCTAAAGTATTCCCATCAACACACAATCTGTAATTGCTACCCCATGATAATGTCCTTTGAATGTTTGAATGTTGTGAATAGTAGATCTAAAGAGAGAGCCTTCTTGCTTCAATGAA
Organism: Thuja plicata; assembly: GCA_018584345.1. Classification (NCBI taxonomy): domain Eukaryota; kingdom Viridiplantae; phylum Streptophyta; class Pinopsida; order Cupressales; family Cupressaceae; genus Thuja; species Thuja plicata. The sequence goes on from MU226283.1 coordinate 301,073, forward strand.
GATCCACCATAGCTTGTCCTCAAAATGCTTGATTCAAGATGATGATATGTCCTGCTTGCTTGTCCTTCTATATCATCCTCTTTCTTGTTTGCATCATCATTTCATCATGTCATCTCCTGATTTTCTTCCATGATCAAATGAAGGCAAAAGAGAGTGTTTATATAGAGATCTCAACATAGGTCTCCTAGGGCAATGCAAGGGATCCTAATTCAAGTTCTACCTTGAATTATGGTCCAATCATAATCACCAACCAAGGAGGGAATGTATTAATTCAAATATCGGAGAAAACACTTCCACATCCGAACCTGAGGACGTATTTTAAGTTTCGAACCCCGATAAACTCCAGATTTGAAAGTGGGGACCAGCACTCGACAGAGGTCTATGTCGACCTCACCCTTGACCTAGGTCAGGGTCAACCTTTACCCTGACCTGAGGTTTCAGGCAGGTCACTAGACAGTTGTTGAGAGGTTGCCAGGTCAGCCGGGGACCTAGGAAGGTGGGGGAATGTGCCAGAATGTTAGGAAGGCCTAGAGGCCTAGGGAGAGAGTAGGATGAGGCCCAGGAGGACCAATACATAGGTCCTACCTCAGAAGAAGGGTCATAGAGAGAGAAATCTAGGAGGATCCACTAGATCCTAACTCTAATTTCACCTACACATGTATAATCAAGCACAGATGCAAACCTAATATGCAAACATACTAAATGAGGGTGCTAAACCTTTCCAAGATGGAAGTGCTTCCATTTTAAGATGATACATCTATTACAAATAAATAAAATAAGGTTGAGAAACTCATTATATATATATATTTTTAAAACTAATATTACTGAAAAATTATATTAAAATCTTAAGTAAAAAATAATGCATATATTTATTTTAGTGGTGGCGCTCCCCTTGGCAAGATAGATAAATCACCTAGCTGAAGAGGTTACTATCTACCATGAGCGATTACTGCCTACTATTACTTATTTCTTTCCTACCAATTTGACTTGTAAAGAGGTTCAGATTGAAGGACACTTTAATAACATAATAAAATGCCCTAAAAATTTGTACTGACCTAGTTGGACTATTGAAAATTGGATAGAGGACTCTATAACTATTATAAACACCTTTGATAAAGTTTATATATCTCATATATTTACGGAAGCCAATAGTGTTGTAGACGAGCCCTTACCAATATTGGGGTCTATAGTAATTATAAATTGGAGTGGAGAAGGGGTGATATATTGCTAACTCAAACCAAAGATTTAATTTCCTATGACAACCAACATGCTCGGGTAGTGAGGCTAGCTTTTCATGATGATGCGTGCGCTTTTACTGATTTTTCTCGTCATTATTTATGCATAGTTTTGGGCAATTTGAGAAACCTTTCTGGTGAAGATGAGAACAATGTTGTTTGTCTTGATAGATTTAGGATTCTTAATGAGATTGGAAGCTCGATGATGGTGATTCCACCATGGGAGGTGACAAGAATATATGTTAGAGCTGCTCACCTGTCAATAGGTGAAGAACTTTAGCACAATATGGAATTTTTTTTACAAAGGAAGGGTTTCACCCTACATGGAATGAGTCCATGGTTTTGATCATAATATATCTAATATGTTTGTTCAAGGTTGGAAGGATGATCGGGTTAAGGTGTATGGCGAGAAATTTGACATTACAAAAGAGCTTATAGCTAATCTTACTGGGCTTTCTATGGAAGGCAATAAGTTTTTTAGGGATACAAAATTATTTGACATAGAGGTCCAAAATTTTACAAAAGGAAAAGAGGGCAAGCACCTAGTGAAGCAATCCAACAAAGGGTACAAGATAAATTCCCTCAAACCCCTATGAGATTTTCCTCACCGTACTCATTCAATACTTTATTATTTATGGTCATTACACTATTGTTTATGGGCATCATTTTGCTCTTCTTAACCACTTTAGACATAAATAATGCTAAGAACCCTATCATACATTAAGGGTTAATTCTTCTAATTATGAAACAATTTACATTCTTTTAGAAGGTGAAGTCTAAGATACTCCCTTGTTTTAAAAAATTCAGAGAATGACAACTCCAAGTCGTAGGAAGAGTGCTTGGATAACCTCTATTTTGAAGAGGATGGATGACAAGTGGACAATGAAGATAATCCTTAATTTGTTTATCAGGAGGAAAAATGAAAGAAGTCACAGAAGGAGAAATAAGCCAAAAAAATGAAAAGCTTCCTCTGTTTACTTTATTTGTGGAGATAACGATCATAATAGCTAATAAAGAAAAATCTCTAATGATCTCTTTTTAGTGGCTAGGAATATGTCAGTCGACACTTTGAGAATACACAAGTATTTGTTTCATGAACTAAATAAGATGAATATTAAAATATATTCTTTGCAAAATAATTTGGAAAAAAATCTAGTCTTATGGCGACTTCTGGATTGAAAAGAAAAGAAGGAATGTTGTTGCCTCTCTTCAGAAGGCGGCCAGAGATGTTCAACATATGAAAGAGGATTATCAGTGTAGAATTTCCCGTTAGGAAACTAATTACAAGAAAATCAATTATATTAGGTATACTTTACTCAATTTCAGCTACAAAGTTATCAATAGTAGTGTACACAATTTGATGGTTATGACTGAGTAATTTGAGAATTTGCATGAAGCCAAGATGCACTTTGTGGATTTAGAGGCTTTAAAGAACACTAAATAGATTCTTTTGGAGGAAGACAAAGGACCCAATACAAACATACAAGCTCACCTTAACAAAGCTACTAAACAGTCAAACTAGGACCTAAAGGACAAGAAAAAAACTCTCAATGAATGTTTCCCAACTCGAAGCTGAAGCGATGAAGGCCTTGAAAAATCTGAATTAATTCCTTTCTAGCTAGTTGGTTTGCTTCTTTTTTGCTATGGGCGGATTGTCTGTTTCATTGTTTTATGATGGGAGGTTCGATATGGATACATACCTACTAATGATGACTTATAAAATTAGAAAATAATAAATAAATAAATAGAAAACAAACTTTTATTTACAAATCACAAATTCCATCAATCTATTGCTTATTAGATTAATATAATATAAAAATATAAATTATATTAATAATAATAAAATCAAATCAAATAGATTACATTGGTTATTAGATTTACCAAATCTTATTTTAATAAAAAAAAGTCAGTATAAATACACTATATTACTTATTAGATTCATCAAATCTAATTTTAATGTCAAAGGGCCCTTGGTCTGCTCTTGAAGTTGAAGGGTTCTCAATGGCCCATCAGGATCAAGTCTAGCTAAGTGCAAGGCTCGGACATCATAATGGATGAGGCTGGGATCATGCCCTGGGTGATTTTGGTGGTGTGGATGCACCTGAGGTTGCTAAAACCCTCCATAAAAAAATTCTATTTCTTTATTTCTTTTCAATTATAAATAAATAAAAGAAAGGAATCCAAAGAATTTTGGAATAGCCACTACAACTAATCAAAAGAAATTCCATTTCTTTATTTCTTTACAATAGTAAATAAATAAAAGAAAGGAATCCAAAGAATTTTGGAAAAGCCACTACAACTAATCAAATACCATTTATAAATTAATTTATTTATTTGAAAAGATTGACAAAGGCAATAGAGTGGCATGACAAATTTTTCTCTCAATCTAGCTTATTTTATTTGGGCAACGTCTATGCAGCCATCAGATTCTCTAATGTTACCAAGAAGGGACTTAATTTTTTTTTTAACTCTCCTTTGTAAAACTTAAATTTCTGATGGCTGCATAGACACTGGCTTTTATTTCCACCTGTTAATGTGAGAGAAGGTCACCTGCTTGACTTATTTCCGACCAGTTAATGTCAGAGAAGGTCACCTGCTTGACTGGTGACCTTCACTTATTTCCGACCAGTTAATGTCAGAGAAGGTCATCTGCTTGACTTATTTGCTATTTATGAACTGTTAAGTGTGCTATTTGGTCAGACACTTCAGTTTGGTTCTCGACGCGACTGATGTCATTATCTTCGACAATTTGATTGAGGCCCTGTACATTTAGCACACGGCGACAAGAACCAGAGATTCCCGATGATATCGGAACGCCTATTTACAGCACCCAATTGGCGTAGTCAGGCATCTCAATTTCTTTTATGATGTTAAGGAAGTTTCATTCCTCAATGGCTCAGCTTCCCATTTCCTCCGTTGTTATGAAGAATACATTGCTCCTCAACCAAGCATTCCAACAACGCTCTGTCTACAACAGACCGCAACGTTGGGATACCTGCATTCCTTCAGTCCCTTCTCCTGTCAGAGCGATGACTGTTGTTTCAGATAACGTTAAATCTTCTGTCCCTCGCCGGACTGGCAACTTTCATAGCGATGTCTGGAACGATGATTTTCTACAGTCTCCACACACCATATCTTGAAGTAAGACAGATTAATGCAAGCATATATTTTTTTTCGTCTCAAGTCATAATATGCAAGTCTTACTAGGCTGATCTTTTTGTTGGTTTGTGTCTGTGTTGCAGGCTCCTTCGTACCAACGGTGGGCCGATAATTTGGTTGTCAAGATAAAAGAAATGTTCAGAGGTCTTGATGATGGAGAAATGAGTCCATCAGCTTATGACACCGCCTGGGTAGCAATGGTTCCTGCCCAGGATGGATCTCACGGCCCACACTTTCCCCAGGCCATAAAATGGCTTATCCGCAACCAGCTGGAGGATGGTTCATGGGGGCTTCCTTCAACGTTCCTCTTGTGTGATCGTTTACTTTGTTCTCTCGCTTCTCTTGTTGCCCTTCTTACTTGGAATACAGGACACGCTAATGTAGAAAAAGGTTATATTTACTATATCTATTATATTCATGTTACATTATATATATATTTTTTTGCTGTTGAACTTTTTTCACTATAAGAAAATATTATTTTGTAGATTTTTTTTTTTGGGTTCTGTGGGGCTTACTTCCGACATTCTTTTTAAGTTACTATAATTTTCTTACTATGTACGAGGAGAAGCATAGTTTTCATATGTTAAGTGTAGCAAATGCATAAGTTCGAACTAAGTGTTCTAAATACAGGTTTGGCATATTCTTGTAGTTAATGATTGAGAACCTTGCTTCTCATCATGTATAGTTAAAAAATTATGGTGCCAACATTCTAGCCTAACCTTGATTTGCTACTATATTAGGATTTTGATGCACAAGTTAAGACTCAACATAAAACTTTTCATTTGATGTTAGACTACTCTATCACTGACCTGCTGACACCTTTAGGACCAATCCATTGTGTGTCTCATTGTGGCTTATCTTCACTGCCCCTTAGCCATTCTACATAATTTTGTAAGCTTTAAGTTCTATGTCCAACATTTCGTGCACTTAGTTAAGATTCGAATCTAGAACCTTTGATTTTATGTGGAACTGCTCTATTCCTCAATTGTTGGGACCTTTAGGACCAGTTCATCTTTGGTCCAAATATAGCTTTATTTCCAACATCCTATTAAAAGGCATTGTACAATGTTTACGAGACTTGAACTATGTAGATACCATTTTGAATTTTTCATAGAATAGTTACAATAAAACCACTAAAATATTGACTCCTTTAGTCTTTCTTTGATTTGGATGTGAATTATCTCGGATAGTAACAGGGACAGACTATCTATATATTTCTGAAAGGCTTGAACAGTCAAAGCAATGAATGCCCACTTGTAGATTTCAGTCTTAAAGATTACTTTCAAAATGAACTATGTATGTTATTTTATGAACGTTTACATCACACTTAGTAGTTAGCAAAAAACAATTAACGTTTGATTTTTGAACTTAAAATAATTGATTTTATGTGTAGGTGTTTGTTTCATTGTTGATCATCTGAAATCCCTAGAAAAGGTGGAAAGTTTGTCTCCAAATTTTGAAATAATTTTTCCTGCATTATTGAGAAAGGTTGAGTCTCTAGGGTGGAGTCTTCTGTATACAACATCTTTGATGAAAAAGAGAGACACGCTACTTAAGGAGTAAGAGCCTTGCTTATTCTTTTGTTGTACATGAGATTATCTTTGCAATTTTTTTCTTCTTATAATTCACTTGCAGAATCTCTATGGAGGGGGTTATTCCAACACACATGCTAAATGCACTAGAGGGACTTGAGGAAATAATTGACTGGAAAAAGATAATGAGAGTAAAGATGGGTCATTTGTTAGCTCTCCTGCTTCCACTGCTTGTGTACTCATAAATACCAGTGATCAGAGTTGTTTTCTCTTTTTGAATAATCTCATGGACAAATTCAATGGTTGCGGTATGATACATTTCCTTAATATCATGTTTCATGTAAGTCAATCATTCCTTGATGTTGAATGCATTATCCAATTTGTGAAATAGTGCCCTGCTTGTATCCAATCGATCTACTTGAACGCCTTTCACTAGTTGACAATATTGAGCATCTTGGAATAGGTTGACATTTCAAAGAAGAAATCAAAGTAGCTCTTGATTATGTTTATGGGTACGTATTGTTATAGTGGTATTAGTTTTTTATTGTCATAATGTTCTTATTTTCTATTATGATAATTATTGAGGCAGATATTGGAGTGAAAAGGGTATTGGATAGGGTAGGGAGATCCTCTTTGCAGATCTCAATACTATAGCACTAGGACTTCGAACCCTTAGGATCCATGGATACAATGTTTCCCCAGGTTTGCAATTTCTTTTCTGAAAAAAAAAATGGTGGAGATTATTTATATTTAAATGTGTTGTTTTTCTAATACTAACATGTGTAAAATCACAGAGGTGCTCAATAATTTCAAAGATGAAAACGGGTGTTTCTTCTCTAGTTCTAGCCAAACACACATAGAGCATAGAAGCATAGTGAATTTGTTAAGGGCTTCCGACCTTGCATTCCCAGGAGAAAATATTATGGAGGAAGCTAGACTGTTTTCTTGTAACTATCTTAGAGAATCATTAAAAACAGATAATATCTTATGCAATGAGAAAATTGCTAAAGAGGCCAGTAATGTTATTATCATTAAAAAGATGGTTTCTAAAATCAGTTGTCTATGTTTTTGAAATTAATATTTTGGATCATATTGAGTGATTTATCATTAGAAATAGAAGTGTGTGATCTAAAATATTGATGCAAAGCATAAATAATTAATTTTGAAAATAGAAAAAAAATTGATTTCATACGTGATTTAAAATTTGTGTCAAATATGTTTTCAGACTGAATATGCACTAGAGTATTCTTGGCACCATAGTATCTCCATCTTCGAGGCAAGGAGCTATATTGATGCTTATGACAAAAATCATGCATGGCTTAAAAAAACCCTATTCAAGTAGGTTTAATAAATTTCCTTGAACTTTTATAACCATTGTCTAATTCATCATCCTCTTTCTTATTTATTTTTTAATTGCATAGGATGCCATACATTAATAATACTTATTGTATGGAATTGGCTAAAGTAAACTACAACATTGAGCAATCTTTATATCAAAAGGAATTGAAGCTTCTCTCAAGGTGGGTGGGGTAAAACCCTTTTTTATTTTATTTTTAATGACATGATAATTTAATAAATCCATAATTGTGACTATTATATGTTCTATGCAATAGTTGGTGGAAAAAGTCATGTATGGCAGAAATAGACTTTGCCCGACAAAGATTGGTAGAATCTTACATGTCCATGGCCATATTTGAGCCAAGATATTTGTTATGTAGAGTTGTCGTCACCAAAGGTGCTTGCTTATTAGTAGTCATTGATGATATTTGCGACACCTATGGAACAATAGAAGAGTGTAGAATTTTCATAAAAGCAATAAAAAGGTAATTTCTTAAATTCTAGTTTAATACTTATCTTGGAACCATGTTAATTAATACTTTTTATTACATTCAGATGGGATACCTCCTTGGTAGATGAGCTTCCAGACTACATGAAAATAGTCTTCAAAACGTGGTATGATGTAGTACATGAAATAAATATGGAGGTGACAAAGCAACAAGAGCATGACATGATCCACCACATTAGAAAAGATGTATGTAATTGAATTTTTATAAATATATAATTCTTATATTATGTCCCCAGTTTCTTTAAAATTCCCTTTTAGGAGTGTTTCTTTATGTATGTATACTATTTGTACAGTATGAGAAGTACATCGATGCTGTAATGCATGAAAGAGAGTGGTCAAAAGATGGGTACATACCAACAATGGAAGAGTACTTTGAGACATGTTTAGTATCAGCGGGTCTTGGTCCAACTTCACATGGAATCTTGTTAATGGGCGAGGTTGTAACAGATAATGATCTTCCACTCAAAAAATATTCCTCAAAACTATATCAGCTTGCGGCTTTGCAATGGCGGCTAACAAATGATATTGCAACCATGGAGGTATTTAAATTATCGATGAGTTATAGCTAAGATTGGAAGAAAAACATGCTAACTATTTTTATTAATGCAGAGTGAGAAGGTTCGAGGAGGACAAGCATGGTCACTTATAGCATGTTATTTGAAGCAGAATCCAGGTTCTACAGAAGAAGAGGGTCTAAAGCACTTTGAAAAGATTGTCGATCATACTATGAAAGAATTGAACTATGAGTATTTGAAGTCAATTGGTAAAAACCCAAAATGTGGCAAAATGTTTCTTTTTAGAATGACACAAGCTACTTTTTTCTTCTACAAGTATGGAGATGGCTATGCTAATGCCATGAAGGAGACTAAAGAAATTATAAGGAAAACTCTCATCGACCCTGTGCAACTATGGTGATAAATGTATTCAATTTATCCCTCTTAATCCATGGAAACTATATTGGGATTAATAAATGGTTAAGAATTATTCCTTCAAATAATTGATAAAACATGGTAATATAATGATGAATACTACTCTCTCATAGAGAAAGTTTATGCTACTGTTCTCTTTTGTGGACATTATTTGATCCAAAGGTATATCATGCTTATGTTACATTTATTAGCTATAAAGTTATGTGTTATTAATAATTGTAATAAATAATTTGTATTTAGAAACTATTGGGTAGTTAGGTGGATGGAGGGAAAACTATCTATAAAGGCTTTGAATCTACAGTATCATTTCTTATTATATAAAGTTAATACGTTGAATATTTTTTTCCCAATTTGTCTTTTTTTCAAAAGAGTTGCATCTTTTAAGAAGTGTTCCCTACTAATTTTTAAATGGCATGTATAAAGTATGATTGTATAATGACATGTTTATAAGTGAAAGTATGTTGCTACATATAGATGATATTATATCTATCTGTACCATCCTAAATTATAAGTAGCTATAATTAGATGCTCAATTAGACCCCTTTTTATTTTTCTTGGGCTTCGATGATCATTATATTTGATCCATCCCTGATTGTACTTTTTATTCTAGTATTCTCTCTAGATTCCCAAATCGCAAAAAAAATCATGACTATTTTTTTTTTTTTTTGGGGGGGGGGGGTTAGATTGACCTGGTTNTCATGACTATTTTTTTTTTTTTTTGGGGGGGGGGGATTAGATTGACCTGGTTAGGCTATTCCTGGGAATAGGTTGACCTGATTGACCTATTCTCAAGAATAGGTTTACCCAGTTGGCCTATTCCAAGAATTGGTTAACTTTGTTGGCTTATTCCCTATGTCTCCCCCTGAAATTTGAATTGTGACCTTGTTTCAATGGTTAAGAAAAAAATCTTAAATGCTATTAGAGTAAAAGCATGAAGGTGTGTCAGATTTTAGGATAACTTAGAGGACTCAGTTGAGTAGCACTCGACCGAATCCACGTATGTGTCGTGTGGTTCCTAATGGCGCCTACATGGCTAGAGGTACATGACCTACTAGGACTTGGCCGAATACCACTTGGCTGAGTCCTACTCGCATAATAAAAGTCACATAAGGCAGTTTAAGGTGCTCATTTGCATAGTGAGGGGCTAGTGGAGCAGAGAAGGGGGATTGAGGACATTCGACCAAGTGTAAGGTAGGGCCCCCACTTTTTTGCATTTATTTGATTTTTTTGTTTATTTAAGTGTTTGTTGTAATTCTATGGTTAAAAAATAATATTTTAATATTATATTAGTACCAAATATTTAAATTATTTTTATGTTTTTTCATAATTGTGTATAAAATGGCTAGTTTTAATATTTTATTTTGAAAACCAAAACCTTAAACCTTAAAACATAAACCTTAGACCTTAAAACTTAAACTCAAACCTTCAACCTTAAACCTTAAATCTTAAACCTTAAATATTTCATCAATGTTCACCATGTACACTATAGATGACATCAATACTACATCAAAGAACTAGCAAACAATTTAAACATAAAAACATAAATAATTTAAACTCAATTCAAAATACATATATAGCCTTAGTGTATTATAATAATATTACTAGATGCAAGATTCAAGATTGTCATTTTCTCATGCAACGTGAACCTTGATATCTCTATCATTTTTCATTTATCAGATTTTACAATGTCATGCAACCTACCATGCAAGATGAAATATGCAAATATGTTTACAATATCCCATGTGTTTTCATTTCATGCATATGACATGCTAGTTTCTTTTATAAATAAACCAATATAAATGTGAAGTCACGCTCCTTTCCTAAAATGATATGTTGTAGAAATTTTTTGGCCATTCAAAGAACCTTTAAACATCAACATTAATCAGAACTATTCATTGAACCATTAAAATACTAAAATTTCACTAGAGATTCAGATGTAATATGTAATGATTCAATACATCTTAAGGAGATGTACTATGTAATGATTTGAATTTCTTAGGGAAATGAAATTGTTTTTAATTTACAAGGTTTTTAATATTTTTTGTTTAATGAATGTGTTGCAAAATTTAAGTGTACATTTGATGATTTGAATGTATTTTAAGGGGACTTGTAATATGTTTAATTATTTGAATGTCTTAAGGGGGCGTTTAAATTTAAGTAATGATTTGAATGTCTTAGGGTTCAATGAAATCATTTTTAATTTACTTGAGGTTTGTAATGTTTATATGGTTAATGTTTAATTTTTGATCTGATTTAAATGTATAGTTTGCACACACACACACACACACACACACACACACACACACACACACACACAGATA
>MU226283.1:318852-334161 GCA_018584345.1 Thuja plicata
TATATATATATGTGTGTGTATGTATGTATGTATGTATGTATGTATTCATACATACATACATACATACATACATACATACATACATATATATATATATATATATATAATGCAAAGATACATTTGAAGTGTCATTGAAATAGTCAAAGAAGATGTATAGTAGAGAATCATGAAGATATCAGTATGAGATAGAGCCCTTAAAGAAGGTAAGAGCATAAGCGTGTAACTGGAACCGATCAGACATTTGTGTCACATACAATAGTTCACTTTTGGATATAGTGCATATCTATTCTCAGGAGGTTGTAGCCTTCTTTCTCTTTGAGCAATGAGTTCTTGGATAGTGATTCCTCACCCCTAACAGGGTTGTTTGTAAAATAATCCTACCAGGTTCAGACCCTTAACCAGGTCATTGTAATTACATTGTAAATACTGCTCCTAACAGGGCAAAGGAGCTCTAACAGGTTCATTATTCTAGTGCAATATTTGTGGGTACTAATTCCCATCGGGGTTTTCCTCTAATCAAGGTTTCCCTGTAATCATATCTTGTGTTATGTGATCTTATGTTAAGCTTCAAGTGTTATATGATTGATTTATATTCAAAGTTGTTGAAATTGAATAAATAGCTAAACACTGATTCACCCGCCCCCCTCTCAATGTTTCCAACAATTGGTATCATATCCTGGTCCTCAGAGAGAAAATTTTAACCACTTGAGGAGATCATGGATTCAACAAAAGTCAAACATCTAAAAAATAATCTTGAAGAAGCCCTTGAAGATCTAGACAACTCTGAGAAAGAAAATGAAGAACTTAAACTAAAATTTGATGGCTCACAAATGCTTATCAAGAAACTATGGAAAGAACTGAAACATTGCTCCACCAATGATTTGAAACTGAATGAAGAGAACATGTCTCTGAAAGATAAGATAGAAGAATCGAATGATCAGTTAACTGATATCTTAACAACTATTGAAGAGAAGAACAAAGAAAACAAACAGTTGGATGAAGAACTCATGCAAGCCAATATGAAAATCTTGGAATTGGAAAATATCAAGAACAAAATTAAATTTGAATTATCAGGAGCAAAAGACAAGATTGATAAACTACACACAAGCTCTGATCTAATTCAATCACAACTCTATGCACAAAAGATAAAAGGTGATACCACTGGTATGGGATACAATTTAGCTCAAATTGAGATCAACTCATTACAAGAAAGAAAGAAAGCTCAAACATAATCTTCAGAAGAAAAGCAAACTGAAAATCATGAAGAGACTAAAGAAGAATCACCAAAAGATAAGCACAAGGAAGTCAACCATACTTTCTATGCCTGTAACAAGCATGGACACTTGGCAAGAGATTGTAAGAATGTAAGACCCTTCAATGGTTATTGTTACTCCTATAATAAGTTTGGTCATAGGGCTATTCATTGCAGATAAAATCAAAGAAATCAACCACAACTGAACCAAAGGAATCAAACCCAACTCAATCAGAGAAATCAACCTCAAAGAGACTTGCAGAACATTACATGTCAGATATGTAACTATAATGGACACACATCCAAGCAATGCAACATGATGAATAACAACACCAGACCTCCTATTATTTGTCACTCATGTGGAAAAGCTGGACATATCTCAAGGTTTTGCAGATCAAGAACAAAAGGATGAGAATCCCAAGAAGTCTTTTTTTGAAGAATCAGGAGAATTCAAGTTTGTGGAAGCTAAAGCTAACTCAGATAAAATATGGGTTGAAGTAAAGAAGGACAATGAAGAGAACAAGGTAGCATATGTATCCTCAGTGGACGCACCTTCTACTTCTGAATAGTTGACCCTCATGGTCTTAGGGGGAGCTATTCTAGCTCTGAACCCCTGTGTGGCTGGCATACTCACCTCTGACTATGCACCTATGAATTCATGCATGTAATCATGAATTAAGGTTGTATTTATTCACGCATTGCCTTTACTTCTTTCAGAACAAAGTTTGAAATTCTCTTTGTAAACCACTTTACGGCAACAAGCATTAAATGCAATTGATCTTTATATAAATTGGGAAAAGATCTTAAAATAGCTTCACTTTGCATTTGAGATTGAGGCATTCAGAAAGAAGATAAGCATCAAGCATCAAAGCACTATAGCCTGAAGGATTAGTTGGTTTGTGAATGGATTACATTTGGAATGGAACCCTAGCAATTGTGTCATTTCATAATCATCGTGAAACTCTACTTAACCAAGTTGCAAGTAAGTATGGAAACCCCTGTTGTATTCGACATTGCTGAGAGGAAGATATTTGTTTTTAAGAAGCATCCATTCAAGTCCATACTAGATGATGTCAAAGAAGAATTTTCTAGGACTCCGCTTGGAGTCGTACATGTAGAAGACATCTGCGCATATGTTTATTGCAAGAAGGAAATAGTTGGAGACAACAAAATTGCATCTCTCATGGGTTCTATGATGAAACCAGACTATACATTCAAGGATGAATATGCGCATCTCACTGATAACCCTATATTTGAGTATTCCAATGCACACGAGTTCTATGAGCCAAAATGGGTGAAGATATTACTGGGTAGGATACATGATAATCTATACTAGATAGGTGAGGTTCCTATCCGCAACATTGTAGATCTAATTCATGAGATGACTAGACTTCCTAAGACCGGACCAGTTCTTCCAACTAGTAAAGCTGTTAAGAAACGAGTTGAGCAAGCATGCTTATCCAGGAGTGATAGGTGCGGTATGATAGTTGAGCCCATCAAGGAAGATGACATAAAGCTAGTCACCATGATACTAGGTTATAAATTTATGTACGCAAGCAGACTAATCAGTTTATCTACGGCTACTGTCTTAGCAACAATAAAAATGGTGAATGATAATACTCATTACAACCTATGTGAGATATTGCACACTAAATCGATTGACAACATCTAAGATATTAAGCATGACAAGAGAAAGATATTCAGGTTTGACTCACTGATCATATATCTCTACTTCCACATAGTAGGAAAGGTTGCAAATCTCTATCTAGACAAAAGGAAACCCACTATGTCACAGATTTCGCTAAAAGCCACATCAGAGAGTAGTGTGAAGGATTCTATGGACATGGACATCAAGACATTTAGGATCAAGTTGCAGAAGAGGTTTAGGATACCTGAGAAAATAGCTGGGAAGTACAAAGACACCATATGCTTCATGGTGGAGACTAAATTTACTTGCATGGAGGCAGTTGAGCCTAGAACAAAATGGATTCACCCTCTTGGTTATGAAGTTGAAGAACATGTTTTAGAAGGTTATGCACAAGTCCTCTTATCTGCGCCCAAGGATCCCAATGAACCTAGATAGGGTACTTACAGAGAAAAGACAAATAAAGTTGATTCTATCTTATACAGTGCTGAGAAAAAAAGGAAGGCATCTAGGATTACCTCAAATATCCAAAAACTTCATGGCATGGTGTTACACAAGAAGATCTTGACAGAGCTAGAGAAGCTAAGATAGCCAAAGAACTTGAGAAGACACCCACAGAAGTAAAACCAGAAAAGACAGATGATATACCTAAGAAGAAGAAGAAGAAGAAGAAGAAGAAAATAAATGAAGATACATCTGCGCCATCAACCACCATTGATCTTGAAGCATCTCCACTATCAGTACCTAGCAAGAAGTCTAGAGGAAGGAAGTAAGTGGCCACTAGTCATCCATCCTCAAGAACTATAAGGAGAAAGGTAAAGAACACACAAGCTCCTCCTAAGGTAGGTTTCAGACCTAGTCTTAATGTCTTAAGGAACAAAATTTTCAATGAAGGAAGACTAGAGGGTATGTGCAAGATCATGAGGGGTCAAACTATGCCCTTAACTGGCAATGAAAAATCAGAAAATCAGGGTTGGGAAACTTGACGTGAAAATTTGAAACAGCTATCAACCTAATATCAAAAAGTTGCAAGAATAGAATCTTATGGAAATTGAATGTAGTTTCTAATCTACTAGGCCTTTTCTAGAAAAAAATTAAGATGATTGGTGAAAAGTATAGATTTCAATGCAGCAGTACAAAAATTTTAGGAAAAAAATAAGATGTAGGTGTATGTCTGACCACCTTAATCATAATCAAATGATAATATTTTTTTACAGAATGAACAAGTACACTAGCAGTTCAGAATATAGAGTATGAAGCGGACTTCATGATTTTGATTAGCGTGTAATCTTTTGTTATGTAAAGGTTAAGAGCCAATTGTATTAAGTTTGTAATCATATATTAAACATTGTTGTAAACACACTTAAGCCAATTTGTTTGGAAGCATTATGTATTATGTTTTTGGGCCGACTAAGGTCTTGTTTGTAGTCGTGTCTATTCAGGCATAAAGATATATATATGTAATGCAAAGATACATTTGAAGTGTCATCGAAATATTCAGAGAAGATGTATAGCAAAGAAGTATGAAGATATCAGTATGAGATAGAGCCCTTAAAGAAGTTAAGAGCATAAGCACATAACTGGAACTGATCAGACATCTGTGTCACATACAATAGTTCACTTTTGGATATAGTGCATATATATTCTCAGGAGGTTGTAGCCTTCTTTCTCTTTGAGCAGTGAGCTCTTGGATAGTGAGTCCTCATCCCTAATAGGGTTGTTTGTAAAAGACTCCTAACAGGGTTAGACCCTTAACCAGGTCATTGTACTTACATTGTAAAGACTGCTCCTAACAGGGCAAAGGAACTCTAATAGGTTCATTATACTAGTGCAATATTTGTGGTTACTAATTCCCACCCGGGTTTTCCTCTAATCAAGGTTTCCCCGTAATCTTATCTTGTGTTATGTGATCTTATGTTAAGCATCAAGTGTTATATGATTGATTTATATTCAAAGTTGCTGAAATTGAATAAATAGCTAAACACCGATTCACCNCCCCCCCCCCCCCCCCCCCCACCTTAGTGTTTCCAAAAAAAAAATCATCATATATTAATTCCACTAT
This sequence comes from Thuja plicata, assembly GCA_018584345.1. Classification (NCBI taxonomy): domain Eukaryota; kingdom Viridiplantae; phylum Streptophyta; class Pinopsida; order Cupressales; family Cupressaceae; genus Thuja; species Thuja plicata. The sequence continues at coordinate 323,812 of MU226283.1, forward strand.
ATAGCTATGGAAAAAGTATGTTGAGACATTATCTCTACCTCACAGAATCTCTAACATTATATCCTTATGCACCACATGAACTGATATCTTGAATTAGACCTGTTAGGTCTTTTTCTTGCAAGACTGAAAATAGTATAAATGCTTGAACCTTATATCTCCAATTTCTAATTCATGTAACATAAAGCCTAATTTATGATGACTAATTCCTCCTTCTAGTTTGAAATCCATAGGCTCAGGTGGGTGTACCTTCAAATGATTACTAATTTCTACTATCTATTATAGTGGATTATGGCTTTCACTGATTGGCTTTAATTGTCCTTCACTGTATCAATTGATAAAACACCTTGCATATGATAATAATTAACTTAATACCAAGATTTAAAAGACAAATTATGATCTTAACAATAACAAAGATCAATGAGGTAAGGATTCTCATCCTTCTTCCTTTTGGAGTTTCTTGAGCTTAGGAGGGCTAACCTAGTGATTCTCTCTTTTAAGGAATCAATAAACTCAATTGTCTTCTCTAATACAATTACTTAAAAATATATATGTTCTTTGTAACTAAAAAGTGAATGATTTAAATATTTTTATATTGGATGATGATTAACTACTTGCCAAACCCTAAACTAGTGCCTAATTCTTGGGCAAATAGTAAATATCAAATATAAATCCATAATAAACTGGTTAATGAAAATACACACAGCTTAGATAGAATGCCTTAGAGACTACCCTTTCACTCCCACACCCCTATTATTAGATCTTAACACTAATGCTTAACTCTCTAGAATCACCTGTAAGAATTACAACTTCCTTGAAAGAACTCACAAGTAATTGGACAATCACCTTGTAATTGGTATATTGAAAATGCCTTGCAAATTAAACATACAAGAGCTTAAATAGAAATATAAAGAGACAACACAATATATTGAATAGAAACTACAATGTATTTTATTAATATGTCACTACTTCAAATACATTCAATAGACAATAAGCACAAAGCTCAGACAAAATTGAAATGTCTGCCTTGCAGTTTGTGTATTTCACCACCTTTACAAAAATGATCTATCTTGCTATTTATAGAGTCTAAGACATCTTGGAATCCTTAAATACTAAGGATGAAGCAAGCTTCAAATGGCTTTAGACCTAAACAAAAAATATACTAGAAGACAAAATACAATAAGACCTTAAGCGGTGGAAAGACAAAATAGGAATACAATCAAATTTGATCTTCAAATCCTTGATAGCTGGCACCTTTTTCTATTGATATCCTAGATAGCCTCCAATAGTTATTGCTATATCTAGTGACTGCCATTATAGGTTAACTTACACTAATATTTCTGATGACTAACCTCCCTATGCTCAAAGATCAGGTGCCAGGTGTCTCTTTACTCCTTGTCCAGTATGTCCAAGTCAACTGTTGTAGGCTTTTTTTTCTTGGGCTTGGTGAGAAAATCCCATGCTATTACTTATGCCTCTATAGGCCAATAAAAACTCTGAATGCTTTCAAATTGTACATTTTTCCTTTCCCATCTTGCATCTGTTATACTTTTGACATCTGTAACAAACTTATTAAAGTTTGTTTCGGTCTTAAATGCCTCATCTAAGTTTTTATTCAACCTTTCCATATCTAATTCTCCATTGTCACATATAAATTCTTCTTTATTAGGAAGTAATGAATCAAATTCATTTCTCCATACATCTACTACCTTGATATGATCATCTTCTCCCTTTATTAGAGGAATAAATTTATTGTAGTCTGGGCCAAACATGTTGACCCTGGCTTCAATATGATTTTCCTTTCCCTTGAAGAAAGACAAGGTAACCACAATTTGCTCAATCTCCTAACCAACTTGTGTTACAATCTCTAGGAGATCTGCCCTAAGTGGCTATAGGGATGCTAACCTTTCAAACAAATTATTCCTTACTGACCAAGTCCCAAAATAGGGATTCAAAGTTGAAACACAATTAGTTACCTCATTTTGTAAACCAGGAAACTTGTTGCAAGCTCAATGTACTAGGTCAACTTTGTCTTTCAAAATATTGATCCTATATTGCATAATATTCAATAAGGATTCCAAAACCACTTTATTCTGCTCACTATCCTTCTTCTCTATTTTCTTGTCAATATCCCCTGCATCCTCTGTTTGTACAAGTGCACCTACAACTTGTTTAGGCTCAACAGGAACAACCTTAAGGATCTCTTGTAGTTTCTAATTCAGCTCTACTACTAGCTTCTCCAATGCATTGATCTTTATTAAGCCTAGCTCCCTATATTTCACAACAAGACATGCCTCATCATACAATTTCTGATATCTATTTGACATCTATACAAATTTTTCTTCATTCCTATGAGCAAAGTGACTGAGAGCTTGTGAAATTTCCAAATCTCCCATGTTGTGGATGGACCATATAATTTTTTCTCCATCCGTATTTTCTTGTACATTAATCAGTGATGGGTTTTGGGTCTTGGTAGCTAGAGCCCACATGGCTAAGGTTTGGGATAGTGCATTGTATCCACATCCTTTAATCATCTCTCCCACTTGTGTTTTTGAAGAGAAATTGATATCTGTCTGCCTCCTTATTTGGTTAATGATGAAATCTAAATCCAGATCCCATCCCTCTACTAGAAGCATGCCACTAGACTTAACTAACTATCTAGCTTCATTTAGTGTCATATTTTCTGATTCTAGATCATATTCTTGCAGAGCCTGCAAGGCTTTACTTGTCACTGCATTTCATCCTGCCAACTGCAGTTGTGATCCCACTTGCTGTTTCTTTTCCCATAAGAGGAAATCCTTGAATTATTTGGTTTTGATAAAATGATCATCATTCAAGCATTTTTATTTTCGTAACTCTCTCTCATCTTGGCATAATAACAAGGGCATTTCAACATTTTCTTTTGTATCTTGTCTTTTCTTCTTTCCTTCCCTTACAAATTTTATGAGTTGATGATCATAAGCTCTAGTACTAGGGAATAAAGCACTGACTTTATATTTTTTCTTCTTCTGTGTCTTGATATCAGAAGGCTCCCCTGTTTCCACCTTTTTCTTCTTCTTGGGAGGTTCAACAACTACCTCAACCTCTTGCCCTTGAGTCAAATACATTATATTTTCCTATGTTTGAGGTGGCTAATCCATCGATGGAGGGCTATGCACTGAGTAACTACTATCACTACACTCTGAAGAAGATTGTTTGTTTGGACCTTTGTTCTTATCCTCTATTTTCTACTCCAATTGATTGCATAGTGTCCCATAAGCTTCAATCATCTTATCTATTCTTTGCAAATAAGGAACATTAGGGAAGTAACCCCCAAAAGGGATCCCTTTCTTCTTAAGTTGTTGTTCCAGATCCATCAGTTCTTGGAACTTGTAACCTCTTCTCACAACTTCATCATATTATAGGATGCTCCTTATTAGGTCCTCTTCTATACATTGCTCATGCACTTCGGTATTTGGAATGGTGGGTATAAGGAGATTCTTTACACTGAATATAAACCCCTCTGTATCCACATACCTATATAGGGATACACTCATCCTGGAGTGACCTAACCATCTGTTCACTGAATCCTACACCCTGTTTCCAACTGTGAAATCATAAAATTGAAATTGCCGAGGTGTGAATGTACCTTTTCTATGTGGAACCAAATGCTCCTTATAAGTCAACATGAGTTGCCATATGAACTCAATGACAACAATTCTTGGTGACACATGGTATGGTAAAATGTGTGGTGGCTGGGAGAAACCATAAAATCTTATCAAAGTGAAATTATTATGGTAGTATAAGTCTCCCCAGTTGTGGTCTCAATTCCACTTGTCAACAAATTTACAAGCCCTGAGAAGCTTCAAGACTTTGATTGACAGTCTTGTCATATTGACTCCCAAACTCCTTAATAGGGGATATACCATCTAGTTCTGGAAAGCACAGAATTCATTCTCCCTAGATGTATAATTCCACACCCTCAACCAGAGTCGTATAGGGTTGGATTGACCTTGATAGAATCTTTTAGGTGTCAAATTTGGTTGATTCATGATATTGAAGTTATGAAATAAAATTAAATGCATCAATAAAGAATACTGCAAAAATTTATTGCTGGATTCCTTCTTCTAGATGTCTACAAACCCTTGATGCATTTTGTCAATCACATATTGGATGTAATAATATTCTGTGATGACATGTGGACTTTGCAGGTCCAAAACAATCATCAGAATATCAGAGGATATCCTTTCTCTTCCCCCATCAACACCTAGAACTCTACACAGACCATAGGAAATATATTTCATGTAAAAGGCCAAGTCCTTATAGAAGTAGGGTGCCCTGTTACTAGGAATGGGTGCTATGTAATTTCTGGTGCCTTTTGGCACATGATTTTTAATTAATTTTTCCACAACATAGGCTTCCCTTGTATACCTAGTTGCTAATTCCTTCAGGTCTATCTCTGTAGTGCAAGGATTATACATATTGAAATCTTTCATAAAGGATTCCCTATCTAGAGTTACGAGGGTTGTACCATCAATCTTTTTGATGGTTTTAGAGATTGTATCATACCTATTATCCAACTCCAACAATAAATCTACATCTACAAACACATCTGGAATTAACAATTTGGCTAACCCTGAAGTCTAAGGGTTTGACATGGGAACAAGACCATCACTATTCTTATGAAAATAATTAAACAAATGGTATCCAGAGCAATTAGGAGTTTTAGCAACTCTAACATAAGCCATGTTATCACCAAGGTATTCATCGTTTACCTTTTTTCCTTGATTTAATCCTAGGAGCAGAGTTAGAAATTTGTTAGAGTAATTCCTCTTTCCCTTTTGATCATCATCAACATCTCTACTCTTCCCACTAGATGAAGCAACACTCACTGCTAATCTCATCTTGTCTGTTTTGAACTGGATAATACTAATCAAACTCATGTTTCCTCACTCTGCAACCTGGACAATTCTTCTCTTCTGAAAGAAATAATCACTTATGTAATCTTTAGCTCTGAAATCTAAGAATCTGGTAAACTAAAATTAACAACAGTAATGCCTATTTATTTAGAGAAATCAATGCACCAATCCATTCAAAATCATGAATTTCTATTCAGTCACTTCTGCCATTACTTCTACGTGCTTTGATATCAATTTCTCTGAGCCATGGTGCCTGAGGTTGACATGTTATCATTTTGAATAAAGGCCAATCAGAGTAATCATGAAACCTTATTTTATGTGAAATAAATTCTTTGTTTGATATGATTGGCTGACATTATTACAACCCATCTACTTCATACATGCTGTCATAATCCTCTTGTTCTATTTGCTAGTGACTGTACATCATGGCGTAGGACAAAACTCTTAACGTTTACCTTGCTCATACTTTGGTTCTTTTTAGAGACCACGCGACTAATTTATCTCCTTATTGCTGAGAGTTAGCCTTAACTCTAGTCTTGTCATGAGATTTAATTCTCATCATACAATCAAAACTGATCAACAATTATCTCTTAGTCACTGAACAAATTCACTTAACTCATACTTAATTTTGAGATTCCGTGACTAAAGCTAAAGAGTAACTCTTGTTTAACCTTTGGTTTCTTTGGAGATTATGTGACTGTACAAATTTGACATCACTGAAAGATTTCACTAATCATGATTTTCATTAGAGATTATGCGACCATCGTTAGATCCTCTTTCAATCTGATGGTTCACATGGAATCTCTTATTCATCTTGTACTTTTTGCATTTAAATCAGAGACTACATGACTACAATTAGATCACTTTTAATCCATTGACTTGCATGAACTCTCTTAAGCTTTATCTTTGACTGCACTTCATCTTGAGACTTCGTGACTACAGCTATCTCTAAGTCACGGGATAAATTTTTCAACCTTGGGCTCGCATTGAGACTTTACATAGAATGTAGATCTCTACAGTGACTTAGACACATGTCAAAATCTATATTATTACATTTGAATCGCTAAAATTTCTCTGACTTTTTTATTTCTCTTAGTGACTTAATGCCAACCATCAGATCTCTTCTCATCTATGGCTTAGGTTTCCCTGCTGTAAACTTCACTAAAACTTGACTTAATCCTCACTAACCACAGTTCATATAGAGACTTAGCGACTTACTTAATCTCTTTGTCATTGAAAAATTTATCTAGTTCAAGGTTTATTACAAAATTAAACACCAACCTTTAGATCTTTCCTTCATCTGACGATAATCGATGAATCTCTTAAACTTTTATTCATCTAAAATTTTATCTCGCGAATAAACCCTAGCCACAAGATCAACTTTAAATTGAATGGTAGTCACTAGATCTCATAACATTTTACTTAACCCTTGTTTTCATTAGAGATCTCATGACTAAATAAATCTAACTATGTCTTTAACCTTGGTAAACTTGTGAGACCTTATGACTGAAGAAACTCAAAGTCGCTTTATAATTTCTTAACTAAAGAGTTTATCCTGAGACTTCACGCCAGCCACAGGATCATTTTGCAAATTAATGGCTATCACTAGATTACTCAAGATTTAACTTAACTCTTGTTTCCTTCCGCGATCTAGCGACTGAATAAAAATTCAGCCAAGCTTTCACTCTGATTTGTTTGTGAAACTGCATGACTGAAGAAACTCAAAGTTGCCATAGGATTTCTTAACTCTGAGGTTTTCAAATGAGACTTTGCGCGAACCACAGGATCAAGATCTGAATCAATGGCTCGCGTGAAATCTCACAATCCTTCAAAGCATATTCTTTTCTTTATGAGATAACACGACCAAAGTATTGCGATGAGTCTCGAAGAAAAATAGAATATTCTTAAAGCTTTAAGAAACTTCGCGACTAACTTTAAAATATGAAAAGGATCACATGACTTAAGTTATATAGCCTTTCTGAAAAAAGTAATTGCAAAATAGAAGCGGATTATGAAAAATAAGGGTTTTCTCTTGTTATGAATGAAAAATGACCTAAGACCTAGGGTTTTCATACTCCTTATTGATTTTAAGGCTCAAGGATCAGTATTTGCAGGAAATTGATAGCATTTTGGACAGGTTTTGGCCTTCTAAGAAAGAATAACACTGGGGACTCAAAATTTTAATAGCAAGATTTCCAAAACTGGAAATATAACCAACAAGACCCACTCAAGTATCTTATAGAAAGAACTACCCAAAGAGATGTATGGCCAAAAAATTATGATGTTTAGTGATTTGGCACTGAGTGTGTTGATTATAAATCAATAAAAAATAATATTTTAACTAATTATCTAATCAAAGAAAGATTAATCAACACTCATAAATTGATCCTAGATAAGTACCTAATGAGCTCATATTAACTCTTGACAATTCTCCACATAGAATCTATACACTTGTTGTAGATTCCCCTTGTCCACAATTTTTCCCTTCATCCTCCCTTCATTCATTTTTTTCTCATAGCTTACTTCTAATCCTTTGACTTAATCATCTTTTGTATCCCATGTCTGGCCTAGACCAAAATAAAGGTTGTTATGTACAATGACACCTCCCATGATTTTTTTATCCTTGATGATCCATCCAAAGACAAATTGGGACCACTTAAAATTCCATATCATGATTAGGAGATCTCATTATTGCATGGACTATGTAGAAAATTGTCAATTTCTCTGAAGGATCAATGAAAATATATATCATTGTTTGAAGGGGCCCACTATATTGTTGTAATTAAAAGGTTAACCTAACATAAAAATAGATAATCCAAACAAAAGAACTATACAAAAGGTAGAGAGTAATTATGAGCACCCCTCTCCCATTTCCTACAAGATAAGCATCTTTCCATTTACTTGAAGTGCTCTTCACCTTCTAATTTTCACTCATTGTCCACCTCCTCCTCAAAATTTTCATATCATATTTATGTAAATTTTATGAAAACAATTCAATTGAATGTCCATGTTATCATAAATCTAATCTTTGATAGGTAACACAATAGTATATAAGAGTGATTTAAACTGCACCCTATGCATATAATTTTATGAAGCGAATGTCATAGTCTATTATGTCAAATTCTCAAAACAAAAGAAATTTCTAAAAACTGAGAAATAGAACTTTGATCCTTTAATATTATTTTAGGTACATGACATGGTGCATATTATTATACCGTGGGGGCTTATTTTTCGTATCACTCCATTTACTATTAGTAGCAATCTCCATAAAAAACAATCTAAATGTTTCAAATCATGGAAATAATTCATGTCTTACAACTTTTTTTTCGTGTAGCAATTGCAAATATTACTTTCATAGTAGTGTGACAATCAACACATACTTGAAGGTTCTTTACAACTCTAATAGTTTTTCTTGATGGGCAAATCTAACAAAAAAAAAAGCAATTGCCAACTTTTCACTATTTAGGTAGGGAAACAATTATTTTTCCTCCTCATCAAGTAAATGTCATGAATTTGGAAAATAACCTCCTACTTTCATATCCCAAGCCAATTTCTCCAACTTTGCATTAACATTCTATTTTTTAATATTATTTTTCTCCTACATAAAATGCATGTTCCATTTTATATGACCTTAAATGCAACTAAATCTAAGGACTTTTTATTGTATAGATGGTTGAGATTGTGATAATTTTTGGATTTAAATTAAAACCTATCACTTAAATTTAAAACCCATCACTTTAATGCAACTACATCTATGGATCCAGTGATGCTTCCGATGATCCATGAACGCCTATTCATACAAACCCACTTGGCGTTGTGAGGCATCTCAACTTCCCATCTCTTCGGTGGCTTAAGAGGAACGCCTATTAATTGCACACATTTCGCGTACTCAGAGGCATTCCATTGCCTCCTTGATGACTCAACTTCCTATCTATTCAGTGTCTAAGTTGAATACATTGGTCCTCAATAGAGCATTCCACCAACGCTTAGTGAGTTACTGATCACAATGATATGTAACTACAATGGACACACAGCCAAGAAATGCATCATGATGAATAACAACACTAGACCTCCTATCATTTGTCACTCATGTTGAAAAGATGGACATATCTCAAGGTTTTGCAGATCAAGAACAAAAGGACAGGAGAATCCCAAGAAGTCTTTGTTTGAAGAATCAGGAGAATTCAAGTTTGTGGAAGCTAAAGCTAACTCAGATAAAATATGGCTTGAAGTAAAGAAGAACAATGAAGTGAACAAGGTAGCATATGCATCCTTAGTGGACGCACCTTCTACTTTTGAATAGTTGACCCTCATGGTCTTAGGGGGAGATATTCTAGCTCTAAACCCCTGCATGGCTAGAATACTCACCTCTGAGTATGCACCTATGAATTCATGCATGTAATCACGAATTAAGGCTGTATGTATTCACGCATTGCCTTTACTTCATTTAGAACAAAGTTTAAAATTCTCTCTATAAACCACTTTACGACAACAAGCATTAAATGCAATTAATCTTTATATAAATTGGGAAAAAATCTTAAAATAGCTTCACTTTGCATTTGAGATTGAGGCATTCAGAAAGCAGATAAGCATCGAGCATCAAAGCACTATATCCTGAAGGATTGGTTGGTTTGTGAATGGATTACATTTGGAATGGAACCCTAGCAGTTGCGTCATTTCAGAATCATCATGAAACCCTACTTAACCAAGTTTCAAGTAAGTATGACAACCCCTATTGTATTCAACATTGCTGAGTGGAAGATATTTGTTTTTAAGAAGCATCCATTCAAGTCCATACTAGATGATGTCGAAGGAAAATTTTCTAGGACTCTGCTTGGAGTCATACATGTAGAAGACATCCATGCATATGTTTATTGCAAGAAGGAAATAGTTGGAGACAACAACATTGCATCTCTCATGGGTTCTATGATGAAACCAGACTATACATTCAAGGATGAATACGCGCATCTCACTGATAACCCTATATTTGAGCATTCCAATGCACACAATTTCTATGAGCGAGAATGGGTGAAGATATTACTGAGTAGGATACATGATGATCTATACAGGATAGGTGAGGTTCCTATCCGCATCACTGCAAATCTAATTCATGAGATGACTGGACTTCCTAAGATCGCACCAGTTCTTCCAACTGGTAAAGATGTTAAGAAACAAGTTGAGCAAGCATTATTATCCAGGACTGATAGGCGCAGTATGACAGTTGATCCCATCAAGGAAGATGACATAAGACTAGTCACCATGATACTAGGTTATAAATTTCAGCACACAGGCAGACTAAACCGTGTATCTGTAGCTACTATCTTAGCAACAATAAAAATGGTGAATGATAATACTCAGGACAACCTATGTGAGATATTGCGCACTCAATTGATTGATAGCATCCGAGATATTAAGCATGACAAGAACAAGATATTCAGGTTTGGCTCACTGATCA
>MU226283.1:345839-357228 GCA_018584345.1 Thuja plicata
GATGCATGGGGAGAAGAGGATTTAATTAAGATCAGTGTCCTAGCCATGGAAAAAGCCAAAGAGAAACAGGTTATGAGAAACCCTCTCTTCTTGGAATCAGTAAACATCCTGAATGACCTAGTACCTGTGGACAAGAAAGTAGCAAAAATTCAGTCAGTTGATGATGTAGACAGTATACTAACAAGCTTCAAAGCACATTTTACAAGCTTAGTAGACTCAGCTACTTGAATTGCAGAAGATGAGTACAAAAATGAAAGGTTGAATGAACAAGTAAAGATTTTTTCCTTATATTTAAAGTCATTGAAGATTGGTCAGTCTATGTTGAAAGAGTTGGCAGCCAAAGGCAGAAATGTAATAGCCAACTGCATGGACAGGGTGAAATGCACCTCTGAACATATCAAGAGGATAGAGGAGGAAGATATCTTGGTTGACAGTGTTAGGAAATTAGTCGAGACATCCACACAAGACATGAACATCTACAATAGTACCTATCAAGGTCAGCTTGACAAGATTGAGAAGGCAAAATTCAATATTAATAAGATAAGGATCAGACAGACCCAACTGAGAAATGAACTAGCACCCTCCTTAGCAGTTCTGGATGAGAACATCAAACAGATTGATGCCACTATTGTCACATATGATCAAGGTCCCTGCATGGACCTGATAAAAATGGAGAAGCTCACTTATGCTCTATGCAACCATCTCCAGACAGTTGATGCAATAAAGGCATTCTAGCAACAAGAGATAAAGAATCTTCAGGTTGTATATCTAGATGTATATATGGAGTGAGTATCTAGAGACTTACAATTTTGACACCTTTTTCATTAATGTCAAAGGGGGATTAATATACAAGGAATATGTGTATATATGGGGAGTAGTATATATTATAAAGTATAATGATATACAGTTTTTGTGTTAGTCAAATTTGAGTAACTTGGCCACATTCCTTTGTTGCCATTAATGACAAAGGGGGAGATTGTTGGCAAGTTGACTCCCAGAGAGTATATGGCTTATTTTATTTTTTTATTATGGTAACAAAGTCATATGAAGTTTTGATAATAAACTATGAAGTGAAAATTGACTAAGTGCAGAAGATAGAACATAACAGTGACTTGCAGTCGATCAGGGCATCAACGCACGTGCGTACAACCACATCAGGATATGCACATTCAGAATTAAGCTCTATGGTATGTTATTATGCTTACCCTATATATGCATGGTATAGAATAATATTACAGACAAGTTATAGAATGAACAAGTACACTAGCAGTTCAGAATATAGAGTATGTAGCCGACTTCATGATTTTGATTAGCGTGTAATCTTTTGTTATGTAAAGGCTAAGTGCCTATTGTATTAAGTTTTTAATCATATATTAAATATTGTTGTCAACATTCTTAAGCCAATTTGTTTGGAAGCATTGTCTATTATGTTTTTGGGCTGACTAAGATCTTGTTTGTAGTCGCATCTATTCAGGCATAAAGATATATATGTAGTGCAAAGATACATTTGAAGTGTCATCGAAATAGTCAGAGAAGATGTATAGCAGAGTAGTATGAAGATATCAATATGAGATAGATCCCTTAAAGAAGTTAAGAGCATAAGCACATAACTGGAACTGATCAGACATCTGTGTCACATACAATAGTTCACTTTTGGATATAGTGCATATCTATTCTCAGGAGGTTGTAGCCTTCTTTCTCTTTGAGCAGTGAGCCCTTGGACAGTGAGTCCTCACCCCTAACAAGGTTGTTTGTAAAAGACTCCTAACAGGGTCAGACCCTTAACCAGGTCATTGTACTTACATTGTAAAGACTGCTCCTAATAGGGCAAAGGAACTCTAACAGGTTCATTATACTAGTGCAATATTTGTGGTTACTAATTCCAACCGGGGTTTTCCTCTAATCAAGGTTTCCCCGTAATCATATCTTGTGTTATGTGATCATATGTTAAGCATCAAGTGTTATATTATTGTTTTATATTCAAATTTACTGAAATTGAATAAATAGCTAAACACTGATTCACCCCCCCTCTCAGTGTTTCCAACAAAAAAATCATCATATATTAATTCCACTATATAGCTATGGAAAAATTATGTTCAGACATTATCTCCACTTCACAAAATCTCTAACATTGTATCCTTATCCACCACATGCAACTGATATCTTGAATTGGACCTGTTAGGTCTTTTTCTTGTAGGACTGAAAATAGTATAAATTCTTGAACCTTATATCTCCAATTTATAATTCATGTAACATAAAGCCTAATTAATGAGGACTAATTCCTTCTTCTAGTTTGAGATCCACAGGCTCAGGCGGGTGTACCTTCAAATGATTACTGATTTCCAGTATCTATTATAGTGGATTAGGGCTTTCACTGATTGGCTTTAACTGTCCTTCACTGTTTCAATTGATAAAACACCTTGCATATGATAATAATTAACTTAATACTGAGATTTACAAGAAAAATTATGATCTTAACAATAAAAAAGATCAATGAGGTAAGGATTCTCATCCTTCTTACTTTTGGAGTTTCTTGAGCTTAGGAGGGCTAACCTAGTGATTCTCTCTTTTAAGGAATCAATAAACTCAATTGTCTTCTCTAATACAATTACTTAAAATATATGTGTTCTTTGTAACTGAAAAGTGAATGATTTAAATGTTTTTATATTGGATGATGATTAACTACTTTCCAAACCCTAAACCAGTGCTTAATTCTTGGGCAAATAGTCAATATCAAATATAAATCCATAATAAACTGGAAAATGAAAATACACGCAGCTTAGATAGAATGCCTTATAGACTACCCTTTCACTCCCACACCCCTATTATCAGATCTTAACACTAATGCTTAACTCTCTAGAATCACCTGTAAGAATTACAACTTCCTTGAAAGAACTCACAAGTAATTGGACAATCACCTTGTAATTGGTATATCGAAAATGCCTTGCAAATTAAACATACAAGAGCTTAAACAAAAATATAAAGAGGCAACACAAGATATTGAATAGAAACTACAATGTATTTTATTAATATTTCACTACTTCAAATACATTCAATAGACAATAAGCACAAAGCTCAGACAAAATTGAGATGTCTTCCTTGCAGTTTGTATATTTCACCACCTTTACAAAAATGATCTATCTTGCTATTTATAGAGTCTAAGACATCTTGGAATCTTTAAATACTGTAAGATATAAAATAGGGGGTTGTTTATTAATATGTAAGGTGTTGAATTCCTTAACCCTACTTTACACTTAATTGAATTGTATTGATTGTAGATTTCAATTGTGATTAGGGAGAAGATAATATGTTCCTCTTTAATCCTCAAATGCACAAATGGGAGATCCAAGTTGATCAACCCAAAGGAAGGGCTAATGCACAAATGAATCAACTATTGGGAAAGGAGAATAAAAAGAAGGATATCTTAAATTCTGTTAATTATATGTATAGAAATGATATATGACAGTTTTGAAGAAATGGGAGAAATGCACTAACCTTGAAATATTGTAGATTAAAGAATGTTGTTTTCTGAGGTCTGTGGACTATTTCTGGAAAAAATGACAGTTGATCCTAAACCAGAACGCAGAGACGAACAAAACCCATAAATATTTTTTCGTTCCAATGTAATCTTATGAAAAAGGTTGAACTTGACCCACAAATGTCAACCTTGACCCAATAATGTCGACCCTGACCTGCACAGGTCTGGCAGAAAATCTGTTCACGCCATCTGTAAGAAAGCTGAAAAGGGTATCTAGATCTGGTCTCAAATCAACTATTTTGAACCTGTACCTGCAAGAAAAAGAGGATTGTTTGTTGTGGGGGAGGGGTTTACCTTAGTCAAAACCTAATTTAGGAATTAACCTTGAAATCAATAAAGTACAGAATGCTAGCAAGTAGTAAAATTGAATCTAACAATGAAGCTATGATAATCAATATATATATGTAATTGTAATTCAAATGTATGCAAATATGTAAGTATTAAAGCAATGGACTTTAGAAACCATAAAAATCCATGATTGTATGCTTGAAATCCACTTTGAAGAGATGATGAAAGAGTCTTGAGAATGCACAAAGGATCTTGAAGGAAGATCACACCACCATGATGGCTAGATTTAGGGTTTGAATGATAAATCTTGAATATTTGCACCTAATCCTTTCAAAGGCTTGAGAGCTTGAATCCTTGATCTTCAATGGAGAACTTGAATTCTTGAGAGGAAGAATTGAACACCTTGAAAGCTTGGAAATATGTAGGACAATGGATTCTTGAACTTCTTGCTTCTTGACAAAATCTTGATTAGAGCCTTTTTTCCACTTAGAAGACTTAGAGAAAGTGAGAGAGAGAGAGACTTCCTTTTATATGAAATTAGGGAACAATCTTCTAAGGAGGTTGACATAGGATAATTAAATTCTAATTAGACCCATGCCCCTAGGAAAGGACCTATATTAAATATAATTTAGGAATCAATGCTTCGGAACCTGAAACAGCCGACCTGAAAGTGGGAAAACTAAATTTTTGATGATGCCCGGCAGCCGACAAGCTTCCTATTTTGAAAGGGGGACCCTGGTCAAGGTCGAGGTCAACCTTGACCTAGGTCAGGGTCAAGGTCAACCTTGACCCAGGGGGCCAGAACCCCTAGAAAATATGCCAGGTGGGGTAGGAGGTGCCCGGAGAGGCCCAATCAAGGTCTTGAACCAACACAAAAGCATGAGATGATGTAGAAACAAGAGGATGATATGATGGAGGTAAAAAATGTCCCCTAAGGAGGGATAAATTCTCTTAACATGGAAGTGCTTCCATTTTAAGATGATACAAATACTAAGGATGAAACAAGCTTCAAATGGCTTTAGACCTAAACCTAAAATATACTAGAAGACAAAATACAATAAGACCTTAAGCGGTGGAAAGACAAAATAGGAGTACAATCAGATTTGACCTTTAAATCCTTGATAGCTGGCACCTTTGTCTGTTGATATTATGGATAGCCTCCAATAGTTATTGCGATATCTAGTGACTGCCATTACAGGCTAACTTACACTTATATTTCTAATGACTAACCTCCCTGTGCTCAAAGATCAGGTGCCAGGTGTCTCATTACTCCTCATCTAGTATGTCCAAGTCAACTGTTGTAGGCTTCTTTTTCTTGGGCTTGGTGAGAAAATCCCATGCTGTTACTTATGCCTATGTAGGCCAGTAAAAGCTCTGAATGCTTTCCAATTGTACATTTTACCTTTCCCATCTTGCATCTGTTATACTTTTGACATCTGTAACAAACTTATTAAAGTATGTTTCGGCCTTAAATGCCTCATCTAAGGTTTTATTGAACCTTTCCATATCTAATTCTCCATTGTCACATATAAATGCCTCTTTATTAGGAAGTAATGAATCAAATTCATTTCTCCATACATCTACTGCCTTGATATGATCATCTTCTCCCTTTATTGGAGGAATAAATTTATTGTAGTCTGGGCCAAACATGTTGACCCTGGCTTCAATCTGATTTTCCTTTCCCTAGAAGAAAGACAAGGTAACCCCAATTTTCTCATTCTGCTCACCAACTTGTTTTACAATCTCAAGGAGGTCTTCCCTAAGTGGCTGTAGGGATGCTAACCTTTCAAACAAATTAGTCCTTACTAACCAAGTCCCAAAATAGGGGTTCAAAGTTGAAACATAATTATTTACCTCATTTTGTAAACCAGGAAACTTGTTGTAAGCTCCATGTACTAGATCAACTTTGTCTTTCAAAATATTGATCCTATGTTGCAGAATATTCAATAAGGATTCCAAAACCACTTTATTCTGCTCACCATCCTTCTTCTCTATTTTCTTATCAATATCCCCTACATCCTCTATTTGTACAAGTGTACCTGCAACTTGTGTAGGCTCAACAGGAACAACCTCAGGGATCTCTTGTAGTTTTTGATTCAGCTCTACTACTAGCTTTTCCAATGCATTTATCTTTATTTAGCCCAGCTCCCTATATTTCACAACAAGACATGCCTCATGAAACAATTTCTAATATCTATTTGACATCTGTACAACTTTTGCTTCATCCCGATGAGCAAAGTGAGTGAGAGCTTGTGAAATTTCCAAATCTCCCATGTTGTGGATGGACCATATGATTTTTTCTCAATCCATATTTTCTTGTACATTAATCAGTAATGGCTTCTAGGTCTTGGTAGCTAGAGCCCACATGGATAAGGTTTGGGATTGTGCATTGTATCCACATCCTTTAATCATCTCTCCCACTTGTGTTTTTGAAGAGAAATTGATATCTTCCGTGTCTTGACATCAGAAGGCTCCCCTGTTTCCACCTTTTTCTTCTTATTGGGAGGTTCAACAACTACCTCAACCTCTTTCCCTTGAGTCGAATACATTATATTTTCCTATGTTTGAGGTGGCTAATCCATTGGTGGAGGGCTATGTACTGAGTAACTGCTATCACTACCCTCTAAGGAATATTGTTTGTTTGGACTTCTATCCTTATCCTCTATTTGCTACTCCAATTGATTGCATAGTGTTCCGTAAGATTCAATCATCTTATCTAGTCTTTGCAAATAAGGAACATCAGGGAAGTAACCACCAAAAGGGATCCCTTTCTTCTTATGTTGTTGTTCTAGATCCTTCAGTTCTTGGAACTTGTCACCTCTTCTCACAACTTCATCATATTATAGGATGCTCCTTATTAGGTCCTCTTCTATACATTTCTCATGCACTTTGGTATTTGGAATGGTGGGTATAAAGAGATTCTTTACACTGAATATAAACCCCTCTGTATCCGTATACCTATATAGGGCTACACTCATTCCGGAGTGACCTAACCATTTGTTCACTGAATCATACGCCCTCTTTCAAATTGTGAAATCATAAACTTGAAATGTCGAGGTGTGAATGTACCTTTTTTGTGTGCAACCAAATGCTCCTTATAAGTCAACATAAGTTGCCATATGAACTCAATGACAACAATTCTTGGTGGCACATGGTATGGTAAAATGTGTGGTGGCTGGGAGAAACCATAAAATCTTATCAAAGTGAAATTATTATGGTACTATAAGTCTCCCTAGTTATGGTCTCCAATCCACTTGTCAACAAATTTACAAGGCCTGAGAAGCTTTAAAACTTTGATTGAAAGTCTTGTCATATTGACTCCCAAACTCCTTAATAGGGGATATATCATCTAGTTCTGGAAAGCACAAAATTCATTCTCCCTAGATGTATAATTCCACACCCTCAACCAAAGTCGTATAGGGTTGGATTGACCTTGATAAAATATTTTAGGTGTCAAATTTGGTTGATCCATGATATTGAATTTATAAAATAAAATTAAATGCATCAATAAAGAATACTGCAAAAATTTAGTGTTGGATTCCTTCTTCTGGATGTCTACAAACCCTTGATGCATTTTGTCAATCACATATTGGATGTAATAATAGTCTATGATGACATGTGGACTTTGCAGGTCCAAACCAATCATTAGAATATCAGAGGATCTCCTTTCTCTTACCCCATCAACTCCTAGAACTCTACACAGACCGTAGGAAATATATTTCATTTAAAAGGCCAGGTCCTTGTAGAAGTAGGGTGCCCTGTTACTAGGAATGGGTGCTATGTAATTTATAGTACCTTTTGGAACATGAATTTTAATTAATTTTTCCACAACACAGGCTTCCCTTGTATACCTAGCTGCTAAGGCCTTCAGGTCTATCTCTATAGTGCAAGGATTATACACATTAAAATATTTCATAAAGGATGCCCTATCCAGAGTTACTAGGGCTGTGCCATCATTCTTTTTGATGGTTTTAGAGATTGTAACATACCTATTATCCAACTCCAGCAATAAATCTACATCTACAAACACATCTAGAACTAACAATTTGGCTAACCCTAAAGTCTAAGGGTTTGACATGGGAACAAGACCATCACTATTCTTATGAAAATAATTAAACAAATACTATCTAGAACAATCAGGAGTTTTAGCATTTGTAACATAAGCCATGTTATCACCAAGGTATTCATCATTTACCTTTTTTCCTTGATTTGATCCTAGGAGCAGAGTTAGAAATTTGTTAGAGTAATTCCTCTTTCCCTTTTGATCATCATCAACATCTCCACTCTTCTGAAAAGATGAAGCAACACTCATTGCTCATCTCAACTTTTCTATTTTGAACTGGATAATACTGATCAAACTCCTATTTCCTCACTCTACAACCTGGACAATTCTGCTCTTCTGAAAGCAATAATCACTTATGTAATCTTTAGCTCTGAAATCTAAGAATCTGGTAAACTGAAATGAACAATGGTAATGCCTATTTATTCAGAGAAATCAATGCACCAATCCATTCAAAATCATGAATTTTTATTCAGTCACTTCTGCCATTACTTCTACGTGCTTTGATATCAATTTCTCCTAGCCGTGGCGCCTGAGGTTGGCAGGTTATCATTTTGAAAATAGGCCAAACAAAGTAATCATGAAACCTTATTTTATGCGAAATAAATTCTCTATTTGATATGATTGGCTGACATTATTACAATATAGCTACTTCATACATGCTGTCACAATCCTCTTGTTCTATTTTTTGGTGACTGTACATCATGGCGCAGGACAAAACTCTTAACCTTTACCTTGCTCATACTATGGTTCTTTTTAGAGACCACGTGACTGCTTTATCTCCTTGTTGTTGAGAGTTAGCCTTAAGTCTAGTCTTGTCATGAGATTTAACACTCATCATACAATCAAAATTGATTAACGGTTATCTCTTAGTCGCTGAACAAATTCACTTAACTCATACTTCATTTTAAGATTCTGCAACTTAAGCAAAAGAGTAACTCTTGTTTAACGTTTGGTTTGTTTGGAGATTATGTGACTGTACAAATTTGACATCGATGAAAGATTTCACTAACCATGATTTTCATTAGAGATTATGTGACCATCGTTAGATCCTCTTTCAATCTGACGGCTCACATGGAATCTCTTATTCATCTTGTACTTTTTGCATTTAAATTAGAGACTACACGACTACCATTAGATCACTTTTAATCCAACGACTCACGTGGACTCTCTTAAGCTTTATGTTTAACTACACTTCATCCTGAGACTTCGCGACTAAAGCTATCTCTAAGTCACGGGATAAATTTTTCAACCTCGGGTTCACATTGAGACTTTTCATAGATTGTAGATCTGTAGAGTGACTTAGACACATGTCAATATCTGGATTATTACCTCTGAATCACTGAAATTTCTAACTTTTTGACTTCTCTTAGCAACTTAATGCCAACCATCAGATCTCTTCTCATCTACGGCTTAGGTTTCCCTGTTGCAAACTTCACTGAAAATTGAATTAATCTTCACTAACCACGGTTCATATAGAGACTTAGCGACTTACTTAATCTCGTTGTCGCTGAAAAATTTATCTAGCTCAAGGTTTATTACAAAATTAAATATCAGTCTTTAGATCTTTCCTTCATCTAACCGTAGTCGCTGAATCTCTTGAACTTTTATTCATCTAAAATTTTATCTCGCGACTGAAACCTGGCCACAAGATCAACTTTAAATTGGACGATAGTCGCTAGATCTCATAACATTTGACTTACACCTTTTTTTCATCAGAGATCTCGTGACTGAATAAATCTAACTATGTCTTTAACCTTGGTAAACTTGTGAGACTTTACGACTGAAGAAACTCAAAGTCGCTTTATAATTTCTTAACAAAAGAGTTTATCTTGAGACTTTACGCCAGCCACAAGATCATTTTGCAAATCAATGGCTATCGTGGAATCGCTCTCAAGATTTAACTTAATTCTTGTTTCCTTCCGCGATCTAGTGACTGAATAAAAATTCAACCAAGCTTTCACTCTGATTTGTTTGTGAGACTGCATGACTGAAGAAACTCAAATTTTCCATAGGATTTCTTAACTTTGGGGTTTCAAATGAGACTTTGTGCGAACCATAGGATCAAGATCTGAATCAACAGCCCGCGTGAAATCTCACAATCCTTCAAAGCATACTCTTTTCTTTATGAGATAACACGACCAAAGTATTGCGATGAGTCTCGAAGCAAAATGGAATATTCTTAAAGCTTAAAGAGACTTCGCGACTAACTTTAAAATATGAAAAGGATCACATGACTTATGTTATTCAGACTTTCTGAAAAAAGTAATTGCAAAATAGAAGCGGATTATGAAAAACTAGGGTTTTCTCTTGTTATGAATGAAAAATGACCTAAGACCTAGGGTTTTCATACTCCTTATTGATTTTAAGGCTCAAGGATCAGTATTTGAAGGAAATTCAAAGCATTTTGGATAGGTTTTGGCCTTCTAAGAAAGAATAACACTGGGGACTAAAAATTTTAATAACAAGATTTCCAAAACTGGAAATACAACCAACAAGACCCACTCAAGTATCTTATAGAAAGAACTACCCAAAGAGATGTATGGCCAAAAAGTCATGATGTTTAGTGATTTGGCACTGAGTGTGTTGATTATAAATCAATAAAAAATTATATTTTAACTAATTATCTAATTAAATAAAGATTAATCAACACTCATCAATTGATCCTAGATAAGTACCTAATGAGCTCATATTAACTCTTGAAAATTCTCCACATAGAATCTATACACTTGTTGTAGATTCCCCTTGTCCACAATTTTTCCCTTCATCCTCCCTTCATTCATTTTTTTCTCATATTTTACTTCTAATCCTTTGACTTAATCATCTTTTGTACCCCATGTCTGGCCTAGACCAAAATAAAGGGTGTTATGTACAATGACACCTCCCATGATTTTTTTATCCTTGATGATCCATCCAAAGACAAATTGAGACCATGTAAAATGCCATGTCATGATTAGGAGATCTTATTATTTCATGGACTATGTAGAAAATTGTCAGTTTCTCCAAAGGATCAATGAAAATATATATCATTGTTTGAAGGGGCCCACTATATTGTTGTAATTAAAAGGTTAACCTAACATAAAAATAGACAATCCAAACAAAAGAACTATACAAAATGTAGAGAGTAATTATGAGCACCCCTCTCCCATTTCGTACAAGATGAGCATCTTTCCATTTACTTTAAGTGCTCTTCACCTTCTAATTTTCACTCATTGTCCACCTCCTCCTCCAACTTTTCATATCATATTTATGTTAATTTTATGAAAACAATTCAATTGAATGTCCATGTTATCGTAAATCTAATCTTTGATATGTAACACAATAGTATATAAGAGTGATTTAAACTGCACCCTATGCATATAATTTTATGAAGCGAATGTCATAGTCTATTATGTCAAATTCTCAAAACAAAAGTAAAAACAAAAGAAATTTCTAAAAATTGAGAAATAGAACTTTGATCCTTCAATATTAGTTTAGGTACATGACATGGTGCATATTATTAT
>MU226283.1:361107-377560 GCA_018584345.1 Thuja plicata
AGTTTAGCCCTCCTTAGGGGACTTCTTTTTACCTCCATCATATCATTCTCCCATTTTTGCATCATCTCCTACTTCTGTGCCTGTTCAGGACCCTGATTGGGCCTCTCCGGGCACCTCCTACCCCACCTGGCATATTTTCCAGGGGCTTTGGCCCCCTGGGTCATGTCGACCTTGACCTTGACCTAGGTTAGGGTTGACCTTGACCCTAACCTAGGTCACGATCAACCTCAACCCTAACCAAGGCCCCCCTTTCAAAACTGGAAACTTGTCGGCTGCTAGGGGTCATCCAAAATTCAATTTTCCCGCTTTCGGGTTGGCTATTTTGGGTTTCAAAGCGTTGATTCCTAAATTATATTTAATATAGTTCCTTTTATAGGGGCATGGGTCTAATTGGAATTTAATTATCCTATGTTGGCCTCCTTAGAAGATTGTGCCCTAGTTTCATATAAAAGGAAGCTCTCTCTCTCTCTCTCTCTCTCATTTCCTCTAACCCTTCTAAGTGCAAAAAGCTCTAATCAAGATTTTGTCATGAACAAAAAATTCCAAGCATCCATTGTTCTAAATATTTCCAAGCTATCAAGGAGTTCAACTCTTCCTCTCAAGCATTCAAGTTCTCCATTGAAGATCAAGGATTCAAGCTCTCAAGCGTTTGAAGGGATTAGGTGCAAACATTCAAGATTCATCACTCAAACCCTAGATCTAGCCATCATGGTGGTGTGATCTTGCTTCAAGATCCTTTGTGCATCCTCAATATTCTTTCATCATCTCTTCAAAGTGGATTTCAAGCATACAATCATGGAGGTTTATGGTTTCTAAAGTCCATGCTTTCATACTTACATACTTGCATACATTTGAATTTCAATTACATATCTATTGAATATCATAGCTTCATTGTTAGATTCAATTCTACTACTTGCTAGCATTCTATACTTTATTGATTTCTAGGTTAATTCCTAAATTGGGGTTTGACTAAGGTAAACCCCTCCCCCACAACAAAAAATCCTCTTTTTCTTGCAGGTACAGGTTTAGAATAGTAGATTTGAGACCAGATCTAGATACCCTTTTCGGCTTTCTTTCGGATAGCGTGAACAGATTCTATGTCTGGCTTGTGTAGGTCAAGGTCGACATTATTGGGTTAGGGTTGACATTTGTGGGTCAAGGTCAACCTTTTTCATAAGATGACATCAGAATAGAAAAATATTTTTGGGTTTTGTTCGTCTCTGCGTTCCGGTTCGGGATCAACTGTCAGTTTTTCAAGAAACAGTCTACAAACCTCAGAAAAGAACATTCTTTGATCTGCAATATTTCAAGGTTAGTGCATTTCTCCTATTTCTTCAATTATTGTCATATATCATATCTATACATATAATTAACATAATTTAAGATTCTCTTCTTGTTATTCTCCTTTCCAAATAGTTGATTCATTTGTGCATTAGCCCTTCCTTTGGGTTGATCAACTTGGATCTCCCATTTGTGCATTTGGGAATAAAAGAGGAGCATCTTATCTTCTCCTTAATCACAATTGCAATACATAATCAATTAAATTCAAGTAAGTATAAAGTAGGGTTAAGGAATTCAATACACTTTAATCAAATCAAACAACAATTAAACAATCACCTTATCCTCTTTCAAGACCTTACATATTCCCAACCCCTATTTTATATATTACAATTACCATATCTTAAGAGGACAAGTTAAATTGGTGACAAACACAAATAAGAGAATGATGAAGTAATGATGATATAGTTGTTTTCTACTATATATTTGATGTTGTCAAATTGGTGCAATTGATTGATCAAGTTGGGAACTACAAAGAGTTTAAGTTATGAATAAAAGAGTTACTTTACCAAGCTAGACTGAGTCAATCAGTATAATGTTATGTGAGTCAGTCACAATTTACTAAGCACCAAACTTGAGTCAGACACCAAGCAATGAATGAGTCAATTACCAAGTTGCAAAGTAAGTTTTACCAAGTATAGCTGATAATAAATAATGGTAAGATCAAATTTAATGTGAAGCAATGATGAGATAGATGAGGTAATGAATTAAATGATGTTTTTTATAAGATCTACGAATGGGAAAATTTAATGAAAAGATGTAAGGCAAAGATCAAACGGTTAAACTAAATTGTAAAGAGTTCCAAGAAAAGTACAAGTTCTGAGGTAAAAGTGAGATGGTTTACCGAGTTGTAATTTATGAAGAAAATGATCGAACAAATGAGTGCAAATGAAGGAAAATAAAATTAAGGAGATTAAGAGGCAAAAGTATGTCTATATAAAGAATGAGAAATACACAACCAACAAGAGGCTGGTGAATTGAACAAAGAAGAAGAAGCTAAAGAACAACATTTATTGAGCAGAACAGAGAAACAAAGATTGAAGAATCTATAGTGTGAGGAAGAGATGAATGGTGTATGTGATGGTAGCATTCAATTGAGCATAAAGGATCTAACACAAGCAAATGTAGTTTCTATATTTACAAATCAAAGTTTACTATTTTTTATTAATATTTGTAATAGAGAAATATATTAATCGAGTGGATTTAATAGTTCTATTTGTAAAACCTAGACTTAGCTGACATTCCAAAAGAATGTTTAAAGACCTCTAACATGGCCACTCCTAACAGGGTGAATATCTTAACAGATCTGAGGTAAATCCCCTAACAAGGTCACATTTAGCAAATGCTTTTATAATCTTTAACAAGATAAGTTTTTAACCGATCATACTTGCTAAGTGTACATTTTTATTGTGGGTTACGATTCCCACAGAGGTTTTTCGCAAATTAGGTTTCCTAATTAAATTTGGTGTCAACTAAGTTAAATCTAGAGTTATGTGAGTTAATCTGATGTTGCTAAGTTTGAATGATTGATTTACATATATGAGATGTATTTTTGCTTATGTTATTGAGTTTATTGGTGAATTGGTTATTTACTGTATTAAGTATTACCGAGTGAATCAATTAGTTCAGTTTTAAGTGTTTTAAGTTTTATTTTCCTGATTCACCCCGCTCTCAGTGGGACCAAAAATTGGTATCAGAGCTTATTTACTTTGAAGTGATAAGTTTAAAAGGACTTGAGTCAAGATCTAAAGATGTTTAAGAGGGAAGCACCAAAGATTAATAGGGATCATTTATCTACATAGAAAAGTAGAATGAGGTTTGATGTGTATAGAGTAGGAGAGTATGCACTTAACTTTCTTGATAATGAATATGTAGCACCTACTATTTCACCTTTCACTATTAGTGAGCAAAGACAGAAAAAGGAACACACACAAGTTATGATTGAGATTGATTTTACACTTTCTGACCAGGAGTATAATGAGATTGATGGTTGCACAAATCCAAAACAATTGTGAGATAAGGTTATTTTGACCTATGGTGGATATTGTAACACCCCAAAATTGGCACCTTATAATCCAATCAATTTTGGTGCATTCCTTCAATTTTCTCATCATCGAAGTCCTATTATACTAGGCAAATTCTTCTCCTTATTGACTTTAATTGACTGAGTTTCAAATGCAGAAAACCCAAATTTGCATTTTTCTAACATTATATTTAATTCCTATATTCTTAGATTTTATTAGCTAAAAGCCCCTATGATTAATTGATTTAATTCTAAAGTCTTAAGTGCTTTTAATTAAATCAATTCCACCCCCTTTAGCTAATATACATAAAAGGAATTTAAAGGTTATTTAATTATTGGATGAATTATCATCAAAAAGGAATTCCATAAATCCATGTGAAAGGACACTCATGTGGCAATAATCCACCCTTTTATTTAAATAGTCTTTGCTTTTTTGTCTCAAAAGAGAATGAAGAGACGACTATCTCTTTTCAAGAAACTCTTCACTCTCTTTCCATGGTTTTCTATAAATTGGACCTCCTTTTCTTTATTAGAGAGGATGATTTTGGAGAGCATCAAATCTATATTCAATTTTGCATTTAATTTCTTTCATTCTTTTTAAGCTTAAAATTGCATAATTAGGCTAGTTTTCAATTGTAATTAAGATGTGTTGCTTTCATTTATGATTCATTTATATGTCTAACAAATCAATTCCATCCTTCAAGCTCTCTAGTTTAAATGCAATTTCCATTCTAGATTAAAAGTATTTGAATTCTAGATTAAGAGTATTTTCCTTTCTTAGAGTAATTGCATCTTGCTTCCATAGACTAGTTGTAATTCATTCCTAGATTAGTTGCAATTCACTTTCATAGATTAATTACTTCTCAATTCATAGATTAATTGCATCTCTTTTATAGACTAGGTGCAATCTCATTCATAGAATAAATGGCAATTTCATCTTTTCTCATATTCTAGAAATCCTCCATGTTAGCAATGGTCAGGTTGTTGACTCTCGTTCTGAGGGTAAAATCAATATCCAAACTAATTAGGAGGCAGCAAGTCGTTTCAATTGAGTTTGTAGGATAAACAATTTATGTTTATCTTTGTAAATTGAACAATTGAGTAAAGACTATGTTGGGTTTGTACATGATTTAGAGGTCACATTCAAGCACACACATTTTGGCGCCCACCGTGGGGCAGAAAAAATGATTTCTGGCCTCATTTTCAAACTTTTTGACTGTGTTTTTGGAGCTCTATCGTACGTCCGTACAACACTGGTATGTAGTCTCACGCAAAGTTTTGCGTCAAGCCGCATGAATTTTTGCTCTCTATAGCACTTTGTCACGCGAGGAAATAGAAAGCTAGTGCGTTTCGAAGCACTTTCTCGCACTTATTGAAGTACTTGCTCAAGCAAACTTTACCAGACAGGCATTTAAATTTCAAAATTTTTAATCTGATGTTTCTCTATTCTGACATCTGTTTTCTGCTCTGATTTTCCTATTTCTGATTTTTGCTGCTGCATAATAGTGGTTTGTAGGTTCGCTTATCAAAGATCAAAACTTTCTAACAGTTTACTTGCAGGACAATAGTTAAAGGCATAATTAAAACGTCATTTTTGTTTACTATTTTTCATTCACATAGTCTAAATAGGCCTTTGATAAAATTTCGTAAGGATCCCGATAGCAAAGTAGGGGAATAGGCTCTTCATTACATGGAAGTGATGCCCATGGATGAAACTGAGACCTAGATGTTGCTAGCATGATAGATACTTGGGGAGGCAAAGCAAGATAGTGAATCTTTAGAACTTCTACTTGTTAGGGGATTATGCTCTTCTCTCTTTGAGAGAATCAGAAATGCCAAGACTTGTAGATTTGGTGGAGTGAAACTATCTTGGTGATGAATATAAATGATGTGTTTGGGTGAGGTACAAAGGTAGAGAAGTATGCTCTTCTCTCATTGAGAGAATAAGAAAATCAAACGCTTGAATCCGAACCAAGTTAAGTCACCTTTAGAGCGCCTGCTGGATGTTGAACCTCTGGGAACAACCCAAGTGAGTATACACCTTTTGCCGGTGATTCCACCTCACTCTAATAAAGTCTGCATTGTTGTAGTCTAAAGACTCTAAAGCCATAGTAACTTCTTTCTCATTGATTTTTACTATCATCATGAGAAAGCCTTGTTTTTCATACTGAGCGGTACCGCTCCCAGCCTTGCTTGCAAGGGTGTGTGACTTACAAGTGTTGGTGTGGCTGTGAGGCTCCAGCTCTGTATCAGAGGCACTAGAGGTTATTGTGAATGGAAGCCTATTAAACACTCTCTTAGTTATATGCCTAACTGATTCACCTTTGAAAGGAGACATAATCTATGCGCAGGGAGAGGGAAGAATCTCTCCCCTAGATTCTCGACATAGGTATGCACCTGGATGTTTGAATTGGTATATGACACTGGCCCCTGTTTAAGGGTAACCTTCAAACATATATACTTAGTCCTTGGAAACACCAAAAACACAGGCACTCTTTCAAGGGTGACACTACTGTGTGAGGTGCACACATACGCATAAGATAGCGGGGCACATATTTTGTCTTCTCAACCAATTTTCTTTGTAGGGATAACTGAGTGTCTATTTTAGAGTCTTAAACTGTCCATACTATCATCAAACAAAGACTCCCATGTTTCTACCAAGTTTCTTTGTCCTTGGTGGAATTGTTTATGACTACTGTTTGCATCACTACGTGATTGAAACTTCATGTTTTTAAACGAGTGCTTGTCACCTTGAAACAGAGATTGCTGAATTGTATCATCTTAAAAATATCCTAAGCTTGAAAATATTTTTAGTGAACAGTTCTCACTGTGTCTCGAAATTTGGTTTTTATCTTGAAAACTGAGTTTGTTTATCTGCCTTATCTGCCTCTTGTCTGGGATTTGATAGCTTGTTCCCTCATTGTCTGCAAACTGAAACTAGTTGTTTGAAGTTGCAAACTGATTGATTCATACTCAAAATTGTCTTGTATCTTTATCTCCATCCTATTTTCTTGTGTTTTTTGTACCTTGTGACACGATGGTCATATCTCGGCTGTTCTAGCCATACCTCCGACGATTTGTGCTAGGTGCATCTCACACTTTGGGTGTTCTAGCCTATTACCTCTTTTTTTTTTATACCTTTAGAGACAGAGTTCTGAGTCAGATCTTAAGTTTCCTCTCGTATCAGCTTCATCTATGCCTGTTATGAATAGGAGCAGTAATATCTTTCCCATACATGGTTCTAGAATAGGTAGAGGTAAACCTTGCAATCAAGGAAAAGGTCATTCTGAACCCATTATACAAGTGGATAATCAAGAGGGATCATCACGTTCCTCTTCCCTGTTCAGTGTGGACTCGAGTCCAAATCTGAAGCCAGTGCTTCAGTTTTATTCTAATTTGTTGTTTCAAGATCAACGTTATCCATTTCTCTCAAGCCAACAAGGCTACAAGAAGTGATCTGTTTGGGTTGATCCTATTAACGACCCTTATTTCCTTAGTGATCCATTCCAACATTTCAATCCTTTTGATTCACCGAAGAGCACATCAGCCATGACTCCTCATTCTCATACTGAAGGAGTGCACACAGAATAATCTCACATTAACAACATGTCATCACCTTTCGATTACACACAAGGTCATGACCAATCTCAACATGAACAAGGTCATCAAGGAGAAGAGCACCACCAGGGTCAAGATCAGACTTAGAGCATTTATGAAATTCTTGGCAATGAAGATGACCCAATAACTCAAAATGACATAGACATAGCAAAGTCCAATAAATCTCTTATTAAAATGATGGAGATACTCCTTGCGGAAGACAAAGAAAAATACTTTCTAGATTTAGCGAATCAAGGGGTCAAATTACCTACAAACTTCCAAGTGGAAATGCTTGTCACTAAAGAAGAGGAAACTGAAACCTCTGAATTGCATAAGATAATTCAAGACATGCAAGGTGAAATCAGACAACTTATGAAAGATAAGGAAAAACCTACACAATAGTTCACAATGGAAAGTATACGTCCTTTTGTGTTTGATAGGAGCATTGTTATGCCACCCTTTCCCAAAGGGGTAGAGCTTCCTAAATATGACAAGTATCTAGGTACCACTGATTCCCAGGATCATTTAAGAGAATTTGGTGTCTTGTTGATGGAGTTTATACATGATCAAACATATTTTATGTGTCTTTTTCCATGAAGTTTGGGTGGACCCGCTATGGAATGGTTCTCACGACTACCCACTGGCATCAAAACTTTTGACGAGATTGCCAATCTTTTTATACAACATTATTCTCACAATATTCAACATCCTGTCAATATAAGGGATATTTGTAACCTTAATTAGAAGCAAGGGGAACCATTCTTGACATTTCTCCAAAGATGGAGACAAATTTGCACAAAGTACCCTCGCAAAATACACAAGTCTGAGAAACTTGATATATTCTTGGACAATCTCACCCCTGACTTTGGGTATCAAGTCCAACTTCAAGGTCCCCTTAACTTTGATAGTATGATAAAACAAGCTATTAGAATAGAAGAATTCATGGTTAAAAAAGGTGAATTGACCTTGTATAAAGATAACAAGCAAAATCCCTCATCTTCCAACAAAGATAAAGGGAAATTTTCCAACAAAAATAGAGATGTTGTGAATGATGCGGTGGTCAATAACGTGAATTCAACTTCTTCAAAATCAGTCTTCAATCTCACCTCAGGTATACAAGTGACCAAATCTATCAAAAAGGCTGCAATCAATACTCAACAGCCTTCTAAATTTTCTGGTAACAAACCTTGGGCAGCACGACCCAAGCATGAATTTACCTGTCTGGGAGAACCGTTTGATGTGGTTTTCAAAACTTTGGTGCAAAATCAGATTCTTTCTCCTTTGGAGAAATGTCTATATGATCCGCAACCAAGACCTCATTGGTGGAATGAGAATGATTACTATGATTACCATCAAAACAAAGGTCACAAGACTGCTACTTGTCTCCAATTATGACATAAATTTCAAGATTTGATCAATAAACAGGTTATCGTTGTGGAGAATCATAACAAGAATTCAGATCATCAAACATTCAAAGATCCCTTTCCTCATCATGAGAAAGGTGAATCCTCCAATGCTCAGAATAATAATGCGAAAGTTAATTACGCAAATACCACTTATGATAATGTGATGAACATGATTGAACCAGTGGAAGTGGAATATTGCAATATGTTTACTGGAAAGAGAAGTGGGAATGTTTCTAAACCCAGAACCCCATTTGTCTTGAGAGGCCCTGGGTCTCGATTATCTAAATCTGAAACATCTCAAGATTGTGCGAATGTTGTTACTAGGTCTAACGCTAGAATCTCTATCAAGGGTCCTAACCCTCCCGCTGCTACGTCCGCACCAAAACAAACTACGAATAAGACTGTTGTTGGTTCTACCAACAAGACCATGAAGGTGGTACCTACGCCTCCTACTGCTAGTTATAGAATTCTTGACCAGCTTCAAAGGACCAATGCTCAGATAACTATTTTTGAGCTATTGAAAATCTCACCTGCTCATAGGCAAATTCTGGACAAAGCTCTCATTGAAGCTAATGTCCCCAAAGATATCAATCTGGATCAGTTTCAATCCATGGTGGGTCATTTAACCTCACAACATTATTTATCCTTCTTTGAAGAAGATGATCACTCAATTAGTCACCCACACAATTCTCCCCTACACATAGAAGTCATGATCGGCAAACAACTAGTCTGCCACGTGCCCATTGATAATGGTGCTAGTCTTAATATTTTCTCCGCTCATTTTCTTTCTCAAATAGGTTATGGAGAGGATCACATAGATTCCCACAAGATAATTACAATAAAATCTTATGATGGGGAAGAGAGAACATCTAAAGGTCTAGTTGTGCTACCCATTTAGGTTGGCCTAGTTGAAAGAGATGTCATATGTCAGGTGCTAGACCTTCCTCTTGTGTATAATATTTTTCTAGGAAGACCATGGGTTCACGAGATTTAGGAAGTTCCTTCTACATACCATCAGTATATCAAGTTTTCTTTTCAAGGTGCAGAGGTGACCGTTCCCGCTAGCATGGGTTCTTCTTGTAATGCTCTCACTCAATTAGCTGACAGTCTTGTTCCAACTAATAGAGAGTACATAGAACTCTATGATGCCAAGGTCAAAGACATGGAATAAACACTAAAAATCACTGACATAGGCATGGGGGAATATCAAATGGAACCTGTGCTGTCATTAGCAACTCTACCCCTATCTCCTTATTCTTATGGGAGACCTTCTGAGCACAAAAAATCTTCCACTACTCCTAAGATAGTTTATGAGGGTACATTTTTATGGTCTAATAGACCATTGGAAGATGAAGATGAGGAAAGAGCTATCAAGGCTTAGCTTTGTAAAGGAAATAACATAGCAGAACAAACTACCCGGGCTTGTGAATTAAAACCTAATAGTGAGGGTGTTAAGATTATGACATGTTTTGGGTACAAGGGAAGTGGCTCGATAAGTGTGAATGGAAATGGGTTAGTGGAACCTATCCAAGATATAGGTCAAAAGACAAAAAACACCACTGGTTTAGGTTTCAAAAAGGTCTTGTTTCATCTAGGGATCAATAAATTTGTGCAAAAAGTAGAACCTTCACTAGAACCTTAAAGCACAGTTGCAGTCGACACTATACAAGATAGCTCAGATGAGGATTTATTTCCTTATCCCATCCCTCTAGACCTAGTAGTATTCTTTGCTAAGTAGATAATTTTGTGCCACGTACTTGTATAACTGAAACTGACAGTGATTCTGATCAAACCACTCCATTTGAGACACTAACTTTTGAGTAATGGAAAGACTTACAAGATCCTAACTTCAAAGGATAATGGTACATGCCACCAAAGTTTCAAGAAAGGTTGACACAAGAACAAACTAGC
This sequence comes from Thuja plicata, assembly GCA_018584345.1. Lineage (NCBI taxonomy): Eukaryota > Viridiplantae > Streptophyta > Pinopsida > Cupressales > Cupressaceae > Thuja > Thuja plicata. The sequence continues at coordinate 371,383 of MU226283.1, forward strand.
ATTGCAAGAACTCAAAAACCTTCATGGTGCAAGCTCCCAAGTCAGAGTTCATATACAGACTCTCATGAGTATGAGTTTGATAGTTTGTCAGCAGGATCTTATGAAAGACTTCTCGATGTAAATGAGGGGTCTAGCGAAAATCCTAATGAGTCCAAGTCTATAGGTGTTAACATGTCTTCTACTTCGGTCGTTAGGGATCAAAAGGATTCAAACACACCTTTGGATGAGATTGGTTTAGCTCTCAGCTTGCTAGTTAATGCTTTTCATGACTATACTATGAATGCACTTGAACCTGCCACGTCTCTTTCCCTCCAACATCCTAAATTAATAGACTGGAATTCCCCTTCTTTATCCAGCGAAGTCCTTACATTCCAGAATGATTACACTTTATCCTATTAGCTTCACACTGTTGAGCATGTAATTTCCTCGACTAGTGAAGAAAGTGTCAACATGACCGAGGCTAACATCAAGTACCTTAGTCAGAAAATTAAAAGAATAAAAAATAAGCGCTCTGATTGTGAAAACCACATTTTGGCAGTATCAGAGCCAAAAAAAGTAAAAAGAAAAGACGTATCCAAAGGTGAAAACCTTTTTGAGGCACCTGAGAGTGAGGTACTTGATGCGCTTTTGAGTCACTTCCAAGAATGCTCATCAGTATTAATTGAACCAACTAAGCCGATAAATCTAGGAATAGAGGAGCATCCACATATCATTCATGTGGCCAAGTCATTATCTATAGAGGAACTTAACCAATTTATAAAAGTTTTCCAAGAGAAAAAGATAAATTTTGCATAGACATATTCTGACATGCTGGGTGTGGATCCTGATCTCATTATGCATCACTTATCAATAGCTCCAGGTGTGAAACCTGTCAAGCAAAAACTTAGAAAGATGCATCCGCATGTAGCTTTATTAATCAAGGCAGAATTGGAAAAACTTCTGAAAGCTGGGTAAATCTGAGTGATTGATTATGTGGAGTGGATTTCTAATATAGTCCCAGTGACTAAACATGACAAATCTATTAGGGTCTGCATAGACTTTAGAGATTTAAATTTGGCATGTCCCAATGATGATTTTCCACTTCCTAACATTGACATGATCGTGGATATGACAACGGGATATGAGATGTATTAATTAATGGATGGTTTCTCTGGTTATAATTAGATCAAGATCGCACTAGAGGACCAAGAGAAAACTTCTTTTACTTATGCATGGGGTACATTCTATTGGAATGTTATGCCCTTTGGTTTAAAGAATGCTGGGGCTACTTATCAAAGAGTTGTTACTACAATATTACATGACATGATGCATAGGACAATGCAGGACTATGTGGATGACACACTTGCCAAAAGTATGGATAGAAAGACACATCTCACTGATCTAGGTCCTATACTAGATCATATGGAGAAATTTAGGTTTCATCTAAACCCTAAGAAATGTGCATTTGGGGTTACTTCAGGAAAGGTACATGGCTATATCATTTCTGCGAAAGGAATTGAGGTGGATCCAGAAAAGGTACAAGCTATAATAGAAATGCCACCACCCCATAACATCAAACAAATCAAAGGTTTCCAAGGTTGGCTCCAATCTATCAGGCGGTTCATCTCAGAATTAGGTAACAAGTCACAACCTTTCACCAAAACTCTGCATAAAGGTGTGACTTATGACTGGAACAAAGAATGTGAACAAGGATTTCAACAGATTAAAAAATATCTAGCCAATCCACCCATACTGATGCCTCCTATTTAGGGGAAGCCTTTGATCTTATATATCTCAGCAATGAAAACATCCTTGGGTGCTCTCTTGGCCCAAGAAGATCCAAATCATAAAGAAAGAGCCATTTAATACATCAGCATAACATTGGTCTCTTACAAAATGAATTATTCAATAATTGAGAAGGCTTTGTTAGCAGTAGTGTTTGCTTCCCAGAAGCTACGACACTAAATGTAGGCTCACACTATGAGGTTAATCACAAAGATTGATCCATTGAAATACTTACTCAGTAAACCTACCCTCATAGGTAGACTAGCTAAATGGGTCATGCTCCTTAGTGAGTTTGATATTGTATCTGTTGAGAGAAAAGATATCAAAGGACAGGCGATTGTAGATCAATTGGTTGAAGCACCTCTTACAGATCATCAACCATTAAAAATCAAATTCCTAGACGAGTCCATTATGCTTCTCACACATCAGACATGGACAATGTTCTTTGATGGTTTATTCACCCAACAGGGGTCAGGAGCTGGAATTTTGTTTATCACACCTCAGCCGTACTCTTTACCAAAGGCATACAAAATGATGTTCCCTTGTACCAATAATACTGCTGATTATGAAGCTTTGATCAATGGACTCAAGATCACTATTGAATGATGAGTGGATGAACTAAAAGTCTTTGGAGATTCACAATTGGTTATCAATCAAGTTAGTAACACTTATCAAACCAAAGATGAAAAGTTGGTACCCTATAAAAAGATGGTTGGCAGCCTTAAGAATTACTTTGCACATGTCACTTTTCAGCAAATTACCCGGGCGGATAATAAAGTGGCTGATGCTATGGCTACTCTGGCCTCTATGTTATAAATTCCAGAGAATGATTTTAGACACGAGTTCCTAGTGGAGACATTATGCTACCTTTCCTATGACGCTCCTGACTCCCAGATAGTATGTTTAGTAATTGGACATGATTCATCTCACTACCACCACATCTACTCTTATCTCCATGACCAAAATATTCCTGACACATATACTAGAAATGAACAACACCATCTAATCCAGAGTGCTTCACGGTACGTCATCGTAGCAAACGACTTGTATAGACGGGGTCTAGACGGTACCCTCCTTAGGTGTCTAGAACCTGATGAGTCTAAACGCACATTAGAAGAGGTACATGAAGGCATTTGTGGTTCTCACTCAAATGGTCTGACACTGGCTCGTAAGCTTATTAGAGCTGGTTATTATTGGCCCGATATGGAGAAGGAAGCTATGCAGTTTTCCAAGTCTTGCAAGCAATGTCAACTCCATGGTAACTTGATTCATGATCTAGGTCAGGAGCTCATTCCCTTTATCACCTTTTGGCCATTTCAACAGTGGGCTTTCAACTTAGTGGGTCATATATATCCCTCTTCTTAAAGAGTACACAAGTACATCATCACTGCTATGGATTATTTTACTAAATGGGTTGAGGCAGTACCTCTCAGTGTAGCTCATGGTAAATCTATAGCTATGTTTATCTTAAACTACATTATCTGTAGATATGGTTTACCCTCCTCTATTATCACTGACAATGGAGGACAATTCAAGAATAAATATCTGACAAATTTCTGCACTAAGTTCAAGATTATTCAACACTAGTCATCTATTTACTATCCTCAAGGAAATGTACAGGCCGAAGCTTCCAATAAAACAATTCCAAAGATCCTGCACCGTACGGTACACAAGTCTGGATGGGATTGGCACCTCCAGATTAATCTGGCTTTATGGGCCTATTGCACCAGTATAAGAATGCCAACAGGGGCCACGCCCTTTTCTTTAGTCTATGGTGCAAATGCTGTACTGCCTATTGAGGTTGAGATTCCTACCATGTGAGTCTCTTTGAAAGGCCTCATTACAGATGATGACATTAGAATATCTTAGCTTCAAGAGCTTGAGTTACTTCATGAACGTCAGAAAGTGGTGTTCAATCATCTCAGAGCATATCAAAAGATGATATCTAAGAGCTATAACAAGAAGGTTAGACCAAGAGACTTCCAAACAGGTGATCTCGTCTTGAGAGAGAATCCTAAAAATCAGCAATAACAGACTCAGAAAGGGAAGTTTGAGCCAAACTGGCTTGGTCCTTATATTATTACTGTAGTATTTGGGTCTGGCACTTATCATCTCTCCACTACAGAAGGTGAACCACTCAAAGAGCCCATCAACACTCTTAACCTGAAGAAATTCTACAGTTGAGATATCTTCTGCATGTTCATGTACATAAGTTATTTTATGAGAAAATCCTAAAAATTGTAAAATGTCCTAAAAAAATGATCATCTTAGTGGAAACCTAGAAAACAGGTGCTTTGATGTATCTATTATCCTGGTGAAAACCTAGTAAACAGGTGCCTTGATAATACCAAAAAAAATGAAAAAATACAAAAAAATCAAAAAAGGAAAAAGTACAAAAAAAATGGAAAAATTGAAAATATAAAAAAAAAAGAGAAAAAGAGAAAAATGTGCCATTGATGAAAACTTGGTAAAACAAGCATCATGGTAGAAAAAATAGAATTTCTACCAAGATGGTGAAAACCTGGTAAACAGGCGCCTCTTGTTTCACAATGCTTTATCTGTCGCAGCATCTCTTGGCCTTCTCGCATTTTCTTTTCTGCTTTTTCACTTCAGCTTGCTTTCCCGCTTTAGTTTGCTTTCCTTCTTTAGGGTGCTCATGCTTTTTCTTCTTGTCATCTTTGAAATTTTTCTCAACCTCACATGGATTGAAACTAGTCATACTCAGGGGCATGTTCCTGGTCTAGGGGGCATTGTCTTATCTTTTGGAGTCTTTCTCCTCTTGCATCAGTCACCGGTGGTTCTCACTGCGTTTGCCTACCAATGTTTCGTGGCACTTCATCTCTTCTTCAGAATCTCCTTCACATTAGTCACCAATGGTTCTCACTATGTCTTCCTTCTGATGCTTTGATCTCATTATCAATCGTTATGCTTGAGAATTTCTTGCGACAGTCACCAGTGGTTCTCACTGAGTCTACCTACTGTCGCTACATTGCTGAGATTTCTCCCATCATTTTGATATCTGTTTGTTTGGCTTTGATCCATTCGTCACTTGGGGGCATGCCTCCCCACTTTGATCACTTTTAGGTTTACACTTGAGTCAGTAATCTTGTCGAAGGACAACTCTCTACTGGTGCAAACTGGTGTTTCTCAACACCTTAATCAAACAGTGTTTTTCAACACTCTCTTTGGACACATCTGTGTTTTTCAACACACATCGGATATCTCGTGACGTAAACATCTCTCAATAGAAATTTAACACAATACACTCACAAGCACAATGGTTTTTTTCAACACCCTAAACATAGACACAATCGTAAGCCTTGAAACATTCTGAGCTATGATTGACTCTTTTTTAGTATGTTGTCTATTCTCATGAATATCTTCTTTGTCTATTGCTTGTTGGTGTGGTTTCAATAATCTAGAAACATCAAATAAATAGTGTGTATGTGATAAGAGCTTTTGCATTAAGGTAGAAAAGCCTCATATCCCTCAATCTTGTTTATTTGTACGCCAAGGGGAGGTCAGAACTATCTCCTTGACTGTTATCGCTCTATTTGTTTACTTGTGAATTGTTACTATATCAAGTTGGAAACAATGTTCGGGTCACCTTGGCTTTTGTGCCTTGGTGCTTATGTTTGTTTCCTATATTTTATCTGATGAAAGTCATATTCATATTCTTATGGTTGCAGTGGCACCAGTAAGGATTGTATTGACTTCGATGATCCAAAAACACTCGATGATGATAAATATGATGAGTCCAACAACCAAAGTCCTAGGATTGCATTTAGCTTAGGCTTGCATTTGCATTGTAGGCTAGCATTCACATTTTAGGCTTGCATCGTGGTGGTTTGGTGCTCTCTTAATTTTCTCATTCTTCTAAGGTCCTCCTCTTTCATCATGGTTTCTTCTCGACTGCACAAGTGTCTGGTCCTTGCTCTCAATCTTCGCGCGCATTTTTTTGGTTAGTACCTATTGTATATTGTGAATATCCTGCATGAGATGATTAGTACCATTGCATCCATTGCATTACATTCACTTCCAAAAGGTGCATTTCCATCCATTCATTTGCATTTATATACCCATAAACATGTGCATCCATTATAAGCATAAATCAAATCATACATAGCATTTATCCATCTAACATCTATCATAAAATTTTCATGCATCAATAAAACATGTGCATAAACATTTTCATATTCATCCATTACATACATCTCTAAATCCATACATCTAATCATATAGGAAATCATCTCATAGAACATACACATCTAAAGCAATATATAAACATGTCCAATGATGCCAAAAATTGACCACCTCTAGCAAGACCTTCTCCTCCTCAACACCAGGGTATGCCACCACCTCCACCTCCTCTAGGTGGTTAGATTGTGATGTATATTGTACCACCATTTTGACA
>MU226283.1:389615-432156 GCA_018584345.1 Thuja plicata
AGAAAGACACATCTCACTGATCTAGGTCCTATACTAGATCGTATGGAGAAATTCAGGTTGCATCTAAACCCTAAGAAATGTGCATTTGGGGTTACTTCAGGAAAGTTACTTGGCTATATCATTTCTGTGAAAGGAATTGAGGTGGATCCGACAAAGGTAAAAGATATAATAGAAATGCCACCACCACGTAATATCAAAAAAATAGAGGTATCCAAGGTCAGCTCCAATCTATCAGGCGGTTCATCTCGCAATTAGCTGACAAGTCACAACCTTTCACCAAAACTCTGCATAAAGGTGTGACTTATGACTGGAACAAAGAATGTGAACAAGGAGTTCAAAAGATTAAACAATATCTAGCCAATCCACCCATACTGATGCCTCCTATTCAGGGGAAGCCTTTGATCTTATATATCTTAGCAACGAAAACATCCTTGGGTGCTCTCTTGGCCCAAGAAGATCCAAATCATAAAGAAAGAGCCATTTACTACATCAGCAGAACATTGGTCTCTTACAAAATGAATTATTCAGTAATTGAGAAGGCTTGCTTAGCAGTAGTGTTTTCTTCCTAGAAGCTACGATACTACATGTTGGCTCACACTACGAGGTTAATCACAAAGATCAATCCATTGAAATACTTACTCAGTAAAGATACCCTCACAGGTAGACTAGCTAAATGGGTCATGCTCCTTAGTGAGTTCGATATTGTATATGTTGAGAGAAAAGCTATCAAAGAATAAGCGATTGCAGATCAATTGGCTGAAGCACCTCTCACAAATCATCAACCATTAAAAATGAAATTCCCAGATGAGTCCATTATGCTTCTCACACATCAGACATGGATAATGTTCTTTGATGGTTCATTCACCCAACAGGGGTCGGGAGCTAGATTTTTCATTATCACACCTCAGCGGTACTCCTTACCAAAGGCATACAAAATGATGTTCCCTTGTACCAATAATATCGCCGAGTATGAAGATGTGATCAATGGACTCAAGATCACTATTGAATGGCAAGTGGATGAACTAAAAGTCTTTGGAGACTCACAACTGGTTATCAATCAAGTTAACAACACTTATCAAAACAAAGATGAAAAGTTGGTACCCTATGAAAAGATGGTTGATAGCCTTAAGAATTACTTTGCACATGTCACTTTTCAGCAAATTCCCCAGGCGGATAATAAAGCAGCTGATGCTATGGCTGCTCTAGCCTTTATGTTACAAATGTCAGAGAATGATTTCAGACACGAGTTCCTAGTGGAGACATTATGCTACCCTACCTATGACTCTCCTGACGACCAGATGGTCTATTTAGTAATTGGACATGATTCCTCTCGCTACCACCACATCTACTCTTATCTCATTGACCAAACTATTCCTAACACATATACTAGAAATGAAAAATGCCATCTAATCTTCAGTGCTTCATGGTACGTCATGGTAGAAAATGACTTGTATAGACAGGGTCTAGATGGTACCCTCCTTAGGTGTCTAGAACCTGATGAGTCTAAATGCGTGTTAGAAGAGGTACATGAAGCCATTTGTGGTTCTCACTAAAATGGTCTGACACTGGCTCGTAAGCTTATTAGAGTTGGTTACTATTGGCCCGATATGGAGAAGGAAGCTACGCAGTTTGCCAAGTCTTGCAAGAAATGTCAACTCAATGGTAACTTGATTCATGCTCCAGCTAAGGAGCTTATTTCCTTTATCACCTTTTGGCCATTTCAACAGTGGGCTTTCAACTTAGTGGGTTAGATATATCCCTCTTCTTCAAGAGGACACAAGTACATCATCACCAATATGGATTATTTTACTAAATGGGTTGAGCCAGTACCTCTGAGTGTAGCTGATGGTAAATCTGTAGCTATGTTTATCTTAAACTACATTATCTGTAGATATGGTGTACCCTCCTCTATTATCACTGACAATGGAGGACAATTCAAGAATAAATATCTAACAAATTTGTCCACTAAGTTCAAGAGTATTCAACACTCATCGTCTATTTACTATCCTCAAGGAATTGGACAGGCCGAAGCTTCCAATAAAACAATTCTCAAGATCCTGCACCGTACGGTACACAAGTTTGGACAGGATTGGCACCTCCAGATTAATCCGACTTTATGGGCCTATCACACTAGTATAAGAACACCAACAGGGGCCATGCCATTTGCTTTTGTCTATGGTGCAGATGTTGTACTTCCTATTGATGTTGAGATTCCTATCTTGCAAGTGTCTTATAAAGGCCTCATTACAGATGATGACATTAGAATATCTTAGCTTCAAGAGCTTGAGTTACTGGATGAATGTCGAAAGGTGGTGTTCAATCATCTCAGAGCATATCAAAAGAGGATATCTAAGAGCTATATCAGGAAGGTTAGACCAAGAGACTTCCAAATGGGTGATCTCGTCCTGAGAGAGAATCCTAAAAATCAGCAACAACGGACTCAGAAAGGGAAGTTTGAGTTGAACTAGCTTGGTCCTTATATTATTACTGCAGTATTTGGGTCTGGCGCTTATCAGCTCTCCACTATAGAAGGTGCACCACTCAAAGAGCCTATCAACATTGTTCACCTAAAGAAATTCTATAGTTGAGATATCTTCTGCATGCTCATGTACATACGTTATTTTCAGAGAAAATCCTAAAAATTGTAAAATGTCCTGAAAAATGATCATCTTAGTGAAAATCTAGAAAATAGGCGCTTTGATGTATCTATTATCCTGGTGAAAACCTGGTAAACAGGCGCCTTGATAATACAAAAAAAAAATGAAAAAATGAAAAAATACAAAAAAATAAAAATAAATAAAAAAGGAAAATGTACAAAAAAAATTGGAAAAATTGAAAATACAAAAAAATAAAAATAAAAAGAGAAAAAGAGAAAAAGAGAAAAATGTGTCATTGATGAAAACCTGGTAAAACAGGCGTCATGGTAGCAAAAATAGAATTTCTACCAAGATGGTGAAAACCTAGTAAACAAGCGCCTCTTGTTTCACAATGCTTTATCTGTTGTAGCATCTCTTGGCCTTCTCGCATTTGCTTTTCTGCTTTTTCACTTAAGCTTTCTTTCTCGCTTTAGTTCGCTTTCCTGCTTTAGGGTGCTCATGCTTTTGCTTTCCATCATCTTCAAGATTTTTCTTGACCTCACATGGATTGAAAATAGTCATACTCAGGGGCATGTTCCTGGTCTAGGGGGCATTGTCTTATCTTTTGGAGTCTTTCTCCTCTTACATCGGTCACCAGTGGTTCTCACTACGTCTGTCTGCCGATGTTTCATGGCACTTGATCTCTTCTTAAAACTCTCCTATGCATCAGTCACCAGTGGTTCTCACTGCATCTTCCTACTGATGCTTCGATTTTGTTATCAATTGTTATGGTTGAGAATCTCTTGGGACAGTCACCAGTGGTTCTGACTGAGTCTGCCTACTTTTGCTACATTGCTGAGATTTCTCCCATCATTTTGATATATGTTTGTTTGGCTTCTATCCATTCGTCACTTGGGGGCATGGCTCCCCTCTTCAATTTATTTTTGGTTTACACTTGAGTCAGTAATCTTGTCGAAGGACAACTCTCTACTGGCACAAACTGGTGTTTCTTAACACCTTAATCAAACAGTGTTTTACAACACTCTCTTTGGACACATCTATGTTTTTCAACACACATCGGATATCTCACGATGTAAACATCTCTTGATAGAAATTTAACACAATGCACTCACAAGCACAATGGTGTTTTTTAACACCATAAACATAGACACATTCGTAAGCCTTGAAGCGTGCTGAACTATGATTGACTCTTTCTTAGTATGCTATCTGTTCTCATGAATATCTTCTTTGTCTACTGCTTGTTGGTGTGGTTTTGATGATCTGGTAGCATCAAATAAATAGGGTGTATGTGATAAGATATTTTGCATTATGGAAATAAAGCCTCACATCCCTCGATCTTGTTTATTTGTACGCCAAGGGGAGGTTGGAACTATCTCCTTGACTGTTATCGCTCTGTTTGTTTACTTATGAATTGTTACTATATCAAGCTAGAAACAATGTTTGGGTCACCTTGGCTTTGGTGCCTTAGTGCTTATGTTCATTTCCTATATTTTATCTAATGAAAGTCATATTCATATTCTTATGGTCGCAATGGCACCAGTAAAGATTGTATTGACTCCGATGATCCAAAAAAACTTGATGATGATAAATACGATGAGTCCAACAACCAAAGTCCTAGGATTGCATTTAGCTTAGGCTTGCATTTACATTGTAGGCTTGCATTAGCATTTTAGGCTTGCATCGTTGTGGTTTGGTGCTCTCTTCATTTTCTCATTCTTCTCAGGTCCTCATCTTTCATCATGGTTTCTTCTCGACTGCACAAGTGTCTAGTCCTCGCACTCAATCTTCGTGCATGTTCTTTTGATTAGTACCTATTGTATATTGTGAATATCCTACATGAGATGATTAGTACCATTGCATCTATTGCATTACATTCACTTCCAAAAGGTGCATTTCCATCCATTCATTTGCATTTATATACTCATAAACAAGTGCATGCATTATAAGCATAAATCAAATCATACATAGCATTTATCCATCTAATATCTATCATAACATTTTCATACATCAATAAAACATGTGCATAAACATTTGCATATTCATCCATTGCATACATCTCTAAATCCATATATCTAATCATATAGGAAACCATCTCATAGAACATACACATCTAAAGAAATATATAAACATGTCCAATGATACCAAAAATTGAGCTCATATATATATACCGATCCGTCAAAATGTACAAGGGTGCTACTCGAGCACAATATGTCAAAATGGTGGTACAATATGCATCATAATCTAACCAGCTGGAGGAGGTGGAGGTGGTGGCATACCCTACTATTGAGAAGGAGGAGGTCCCATTGGAGGTGGTCCCGGTGGAACGACTCATGCACCAACATACTCTATAAAAGGTTGAATCTGATCCGCTGCCTCAGGTACCGCAATAATATATGCAGCATAATAGTAAGAAGCCTGGGAAACCTAATATCTAGTCTCCAACTATGATCGAGCCAGTGAATCTCACAATCCCTAGATCTCTTGCTCTGTTTAAGATATCCATGTATCCCTAATGATCACCTGCGTGTGGAGGTCGTCATGCTCCCTTTGAGTCTTTTGGGATCTCTCTCTGACTCTCCGGAGAGCCTCCTGCAACTGTGCTACCTATCTTCCTGTTAAAGGATAAGTCAGAATAGCATCAGCCATGATAGTTTCATCTCCCTGCTCAACAGCTCTATCTTGGCTACCACTGGGCCTAGCACCTGCATCTGATCCCATGGGTCTCACAAGAATATCAATCTAAACTGTCCTAGGTCATACAACTCTCTCCTGCTGCTATAGAGGTGGCTACCATGGCTGCTGATCCTATGGCTACTACCCTAGTGGAGGAACCTGCTATGCCTACTGCTTTGGTGGTGGCTGTACCACCTAAGGTATCTGACCCACTGGAGCTGTGAATCTCGAAAATGGATGAGCTAATAGGTGATATTTGTATGCAGGTGTCACACCTGCATTCATCACTGCTACCATATAATCCCACCTAGCTGGTGGTACCTGGGTGTCCATCATGCTGCGGCCCTTGTCAAGCAGTCTCTACCAGCCCTTCTTCATCTCATCAATGAATTGAGCATAAGTATAGTACTCTAGAGACACATCCTGCGGCCTTCCAAACTGGCGTAATACGCACATAAGAAAAAAACTTTCAATAATAGTAATAGTACATCCTATCAGAGGATGCGAGTAGAACATGTATGATAGCTCATGATGAGCATCATCCCATACCTCAGTGGCTTCCCAAGGTCGCCATATGATTGTGGCCATATCATCAATCTGTGCCCTCCACTGCTCAATCTTACCCAGCGCGGGCTGGGTCATCAGATCAACGTATCTATAAATGTATGGCTCTAATGGCTACTGTGTATCATGGAATATCAACCTACATACGAGAAGGTGCTCCTAGGCCCAGATCTACAAAATGATGACTCCTACCACCATAGTACAGGCACCCCGATACATAATCTCGTACATCTCATGGTACATCTGTGCGAGCATACACTTGCCCCATCCAAAAGTAATTGCAGGAACAACCAACATCTTTTGGAGCATGCCACCCCAGCCACACTCTAACCCATGCTGACCATGATCCAGAACCAGATGACAACTCATAAAAAGTGCTAATATGACTGCCAGGGGATAATCTCTGCCATAACTGCGTATCAACTCCTCCCATGAGATGGAACAACCCATCACCAAATCATCCTAAAAACTGGCTCTCAAAGCCTGTGTACCATCTCTAGGCTGTGTGCTATACTCTACCTGAGCTCCATGGAAAGGCACTCTCAAAATCTGGTATACATCCTCTAGAGTCACTGTCATCTCTCCCTGCGATAAGTGAAAGGTGTTCGTCCCTGGATGGAAATGCTCAACCAGGGCACCAACTAATCCATGATTCACCTAAATATTGGGTACATCACGCAGGTAAGTCAATCCGAGTCTATCAATGTGGGCCCCGTCAGAATCTGATAGTCTCTGTAATAACTCACCCATGATAGGATGATGAGATCTGAACCAGATGTCTAGGAAGTCGACCTACAAAGCAAGTGACAAAATTGGATTAGTACCTCAACAATGATGATTTTTCAAAGCAAAAGACAAAAAATGTAGCTATGGACCTATTCTACACATAGTTTAAGATATGGCAACTGGTTGACTCTGTGACGTAAGAAAATGACAATTTTTGACATTTGGCCAGTTTCCCATGCGAGAAAACTCTTTTCTGGTGTGAGGAAACTCTCTTCCCGCACGAGCTTTCTAGCTTGTGCGAGGCGGGATGTGTTCTCGTGCGAGATTGTAGAAATCTCACGCGGCACACGTACGTTCTTTGCGCGAGCACTGGGGAGGGGCCCACGTGTGGAACCCCTTACCCGCGCGAGGATTCAGATTCCTTGCACGAAAGGTGATTAAGGCCGATGCGAGGAAACTATTTCCTCATGCGAGATTGGGTGAGACAAGTTCTAAATACCCCTAAAACATGCTAACCGCTAAAAATTGATATTAAAAATTTCTGAAATACAGGATCAGGTTATGATTACTCACAGGTGCGTCATACTCCAGTGGTTAGTTGTGTCGTCAGGAGCACTCAAATTGGTGAGAATATACAGGAATAATATCAATATCAGCTGGAGCCCTCGCCATTGCTAAAGTCAAAAGGTGAATAATGATTTGAAAATGACCCCTCCGGGCCTTATATAGCCTTTGACCTATTTTTTCAAAGTGCTCTATTTTCCGTGAAAGTTGCACCCTTGGCTGAATGGACCGTTCTGAATCCATTTTCGTGATCAAAATCAAAATCTAACACTCCTAAGCATCTCAAATTTGCATTTTAAAATTTTTGGGACCGACGCGATTAGACGCTTGTGTAGTCAATTTTTTGACGTTGCTTTCTTGTCAGGAGTATCTCTTGTTATCATTTTTCTTAGTTTCTGCAATCTTTTCATCAAAGTCAACTCTAGTCAATTCTGGTCAACTATGGTCAAACCTAATCAACAGGACCTCTCAATCGTTCTAAATCAGCTCTACCTTCTCTCTGATATCTTTGGATCTTTGATCTTATTTCTCTGCAACTTCTCGCTCTTATCATTATGATGTGTCATCTTTCAATTTCACTCTCGAGGGGGCAAGATGATTGCATCATTGAATCTTTTCGCATCATTCTCGAATCAGTTTGATCTGAATCAAATCCCCATCGCTAGGGGTATCTCATCACTTGGGGCATATTCCAATCTTCTCTCAGATGATTATGCTTCTCAATCTGATCAGTGTCTTGGCGACCTAACCTAGACTTCCAAAATCTTCATCTTCACTTCAAACTATTCTTTGAATCAATTTACTGCTCGCACATCAATTCAAAGAGGAGCAAAATGTAACACCCCAAAATTGGCACCTTATAATTCAATCAATTTTGGTGCATTCCTTCAATTTTCTCATCATCGAAGTCCTATTATACTAAGCAAATTCTTCTCCTTATTGACTTTAATTGACTGAGTTTCAAATGCAGAAAACCCAAATTTGCATAAATCTGACATTATATTTGATTCCTATATTTTCAAAGTTTATTAGCAAAAAACCCCTATGATTAATTGATTTAATTCTAAAGTCTTAAGTGCTTTTAATTAAATCAATTCCACACCCTTTAGCTAATATACATAAAAGGAATTGAAAGGTTATTTAATTATTGGATGAATTATCCTCAAAAAGGAATTCCATGTGAAAGGACACTCATGTGGCAATAATCCACCCTTTTATTTAAATAATCTTTGCATTTTTGTCTCAAAAGAAAATGAAGAGACAACTATTTCTTTTGAAGAAACTCTTCACTCTCTTTCCATGGTTTTCTATAAATTGGACCTCCTTTTCTTCATTAGAGAGGATGATTTTGTAGAGCATCAAATCTATAGTCAATTTTGCATTTAATTTCTTTCATGCTTTTTAAGCTTAAAATTGCATAATTAGGCTACTTTTCAATTGGAATTAAAGATATGTTGCTTTCATTTATGGTTCATTTATATGTCTAACAACTCAATTCCATCCTTCAATCTCTATAGTTTAAATGCAATTTATATTTTAAATTAAAAGCATTTGAATTCTAGATTAAGAGTAGTTTCCTTTCTTAGAGTAATTGCATCTTGCTTCCATATACTAGTTGTAATTCATTCCTAGATTAGTTGCAATTCACTTTCATAGATTAATTACTTCTCAATTCATAGATTAATTGCATCTCTTTTATAGACTAGTTGCAATCTCATTCATAGAATAAATGGCAATTTCATCTTTTCTCATATTCTAGAAATCCTCCATGTTAGCAATGGTCAGGTTGTTGGCTTTCTGAGGGTAAAATCGACATCCACAACTAATTAGGAGGCAGCAAGTCATTTCAATTGAGTTTGCAGGATAAACAATTTATGTTTGTCTCTATAAATTGAACGATTGAGTAAAGAGTATGCTAGGTTTGTGCATGATTTAGAGGTCACATTCAAGAACACACAGAGATCAACATGTCCAAAAGGCTAAAGTAGAAATATTGAGAGGAAAATTTGACTCTATGAGGATGAAGGAAGGAGAGAACATAATACAATATCGTACAAGACTTAAGGAGACTATTAATTCTATTAGAGGAGATGATGGGATACTAACGGAGGATGATGTTACAAGAAAAATGTTTCAAGAACCCTTCTACCAAGTTATGTTAGTTGTGTATCTTCTATATAAGAGCTAAGATCTATACCCCAGATGAATGGTTCATTGCATGCTATTATTGGTAAGTTAACTGCATTTGAGCTAAATGTTTTTGAAAATAGTTTTCCTGCTACTTCTAAGATTGAATATGCATTTAATTCTACTTTAAATATTGTAAAGGCTAGGGAAGTTGTGGCTAGAGATGGATATTTGAGTAGTGCTAGTGATAAATTTTATAGTTCCAATATAGGACTTGAAAATTTATTTACTGAATGTGATGAGAATGAAAGAGAATTTGAAGCTTTGTTGGCTAGAAGGCTACAAAGAGGCAAAGACAAATACTAAGGTAAGTTACCCTTGAAATGTTTTAATTTTGATAATATTGGTCGCTTTGCATCTAACTATCTAGAGAAAGATAAGGAGGAAAAGAAAGATAACAGAGATAAGGACAAAAGAGAAAATAGATTCAGGAGATACAGAGACTAAAAAAACAAAGGTAAGAAATATTTTCATATTTCTAATGAAGGACTAAGTGACGATGATTCCTTTGATAGTGATGATGGAAAATAAGTTGTCTATGTTGCTAGAAAAGATGATTCTGATGAAGAAGTTCACCCAGAGCCCTAATATCACAAGTAAGTAAGAATGAAACATGGATTATAGATAGCAGTTGTTCACATCACATGAATGGTGATACACTTAAGTTTATTTACTTGTAAAATCATGATGAAGGTTATCTTAGATTTGGTAATGATGCTCCATATCCTATGAAAGGAAAAGGATCTATAATTTGACCAAATAACACAAGATGTGATGATGTTTATTGGTTTGAAGGATTAAAGTATAATCAGTTAAGTGTTGCATAGCTAAACAATATAGGTCACCGACTAGAATTTTAAAATGGAAGGATGAAAGTATTTGATGAGAAGGATAGTCTGATTACTATTGGAGAACAATCTTACGGAAATTTATTTTATCTTGATACTTCTATGAAGAGTTTCCTATTTTCTAAAGTTGAAGATGTTTGGTTATGGAAGAAAAGGCTTTGTCATGTTAATTTTGACAACTTAATGAAAGTGAGTAATAATAATAGAGTAAGAGGACTATTAAGACTAGAAAAAGCAAAGAATTCAATGTGTAGAGAATGTCAAATGGGTAAGATGACTAAATCTATTTTTTCAAGCAAGACTTATGTTACACAAGGAATTTTGGATTTAGTTCATAGTGATTTATGTGGACCCATGACAACTCAAAGTTATTATGGAGACAAATATTTAATTTTATTTGTAGATGATTATTCAAGAATGTTGTTTGTAATTTTCTTAAAATAAAAATCTAATGCATTTCAAATGTTTAAGTGGAATAAGGCCTGAGTTGAAAAAGAAGTTGGAAGACATTTGAAATATCTAAGATCTGATAGAGGAGGTGTGTTTACTTCTAATGAGTTTACATTGTTTTGTTTTTTTATTAAAAAAGAAACCAAGACAAGGGGGTTGACCCGAACTATCACAGTCAACATGAGAAGTGCAAACTACTAGCAGAAAACCAACACAACACGGAGGTCAAAACACCCTCACCCAATACCCTTTTTCAACATCAAAAACCAAAAAATAAAACTAAAAGGCCCCAACTCCACCATGGAGCTGGTAACCATCCTACACTCCCTAACAAACCCTAGCTTCACCTTGAAGCTGGTAACACGTCTGTGAAATTAAGTATCAAAGTAATTAATAGTAAAGTAGGAATTACGATTAACAGTGTAGCAAGAATTGAATCTAAACTAGTAGAAGAAGCAATCCCTAATAGACCCAAGCTTCACCTTGAAGCTGGTAACCAGTCTGTGAAAGTAAGTATCAAAGTAATTAACATAAAATCAGGAATTACTTTTAATAGTAAAGAAGGAATTAAGTCTAAACCCATAGCAAAATTTTAGCAGAACCACAACAAGGCCCTTATTCACCAGCCAATGAAAACAAACAACAAAGCAAAGCATAGAAAAAAGGAGAAGGTTAATTGGGGTTTTTACCCCCACTGTCCAACAGTAGTTTGAGACAATCCTCCATAAGGAATTGGAACAACTTCTCATCCTTATGTTCTTCCCCCTGGGTAGACGCCTTTGCCATTTGCAAAAGCTGGAGAGTGGTAGCCACCGAATGCATAACCTTTACCGCAAACCTAGCCACATTGTTGAAGCTTTTACCTAGATTTTTTATTTCCTCCTTAACCTCCCTCAAATCCATCTTAGAGACTGATTCCAGGGAGGACGTCTGAAGAGTTTTAATATCATTCTAGAGTTGGCCTATTTCATTCACCATGTTCTGAATATTCTTGGTCGCCATTTCCTTAACCTCTGGGGTCTCAATTTTGGTTTTCTCATCCACCTTGGGTTCCTCAGCCATCACTTGGGGGTCTGTAGACAATGGAGATGTGTTCTATGAGTCCTTAGTATTATTTTCAAACAAATTCTTCTTGGAGAGGTCCGTGGTGGGAAGAGTGAAGCTAGCCAAAATTTGGGGAGAGTCATGGCTCTTCTTATCCCCATCCAGATCTTGAGGGTCTTTGCCTTTTTCTCTCTCCTTGATCTTTCTTTTCTTACCCTTTTTAGTGTTCCCACTGGTGGTGATATTTTTAACCTCATCCTTCTCCGATTGTTTCACTTCCTCCTCATCTTCAATGTAATGCTTCCTAACCACTTTCTTCTTGAAGTGAGTGTTAGCAATTATGTGGGACCTCCTTCTGATATCATTATCTTCATCATCGTCCTCAGAATCAATAGTGATTTTGGTGCCACCCATGGACCCCGCATTTGCCTTCTTAGCTTTTTTCTAGGGTTTTGGAGGAAGATGAGGAGTTAGAATGTGCCCCCATCACCTCCTTAGGGCCCTTCATATCCGACGTGGTAATACCCTATAAAGATATAATTCTATGGGGACACAGTGCAAGGTAGAAATTATAAAGGCAGAGAATAAGCCCTTGATGGAGGATGCAATAGTTCTGCCTAGATTTTAATTTTTCCCTCACATCCAAAACTGTGGCTTCAAGAGAGTGAAGCAGGTAAAAGGGGAAAGATATAGTATCATTGTACCTGAAATGATTAAGCAGGGGAAAGTGGTAGTTGTAGCATGTGCTGAAGTGGCCTTCCAGGGTAATATACTTCATGAGAATGAGGCAGACATCATTCCATGGGCTAGGTAGCTCCTCCCTTTTAAATCCTTCATAGATTGGAACTGAAACCTCCATTTTCTTGAAGAATCTAGCTTTACCAGAGTCATCACGGCTCTTTGTAATCATTTTCCACTTCTTCACCTCCATGGAAAGCCCTATATCCTGGGCTATAACTTCTTTGCTTACCTCAAAGGTAATAGCATTTATAGTAACTTTGCACTCTGTCCAAGTTTTAACCATCTACATGGAAATAATTTCATCACATCCTCCCATAGCTTCCATGAAGGGATAAAACCCACCCTCCTTCAGATAGGTTACCACACACTAGTTTTTGAGAAAACCCACATCAATCCTGGGGGGTTCCACCCTCACCATGTCACCACCCATATCGGAGCTATACTCAGGATTAACCAAAATCTATATCTCCACTGACATTCCACCCTTCAAACCTCTACCTGGCACTCTCTGAACCAGAGTCTTGCTGAAGATACCAACACAGAACTAGTGGGCATAAATACACAAGACAAAAAACTAGTTTGGAATAAAATCCAACTTTCTAATGAAATGGCAAGTACCGGTCACAAGGTTAGCCAGAGTAATTGCAGATTTTTTGCATATCCTGAAATGATTGCCTTTCCCATAATTAATGCACCACTTAACCTCATCCATCTTGTCAAGCACTCCTGGCCTCGTGTTTTTCCCCACGTCAGCTTCAAATTTTAAAAAGCCTATATTTTTTCCTAAATTGGAGTTAAGTGACCGTCTTTTTAGAATTCTAAAAATATTAAAATCCTTTCCCATAAATTTTTTAAAATTTGAATTCCGCCCAATCCTCGTGATCCTATCCACCACCTCTCCCATCCAATCAAATTTGTCCTTCTACTCCATAGGTTAAATGCTTTCTTTTTTGACAAGCAAGGCAATTTTCTTGGAAAGAGAGCCCAAGTTTCTCCAGCATCTTAGACCTTGTTGATTAAGCCTCGTGGCTACTAGCTTGTCAACCACCGCATTTACCTCCCAGAAAATGTGTTGTAATTTAAACTCATCAAATTTGGGGAGCAATGACCAGATGTCCTATAACAAATTAGACAACCTCCAACCAGCTTTAAAGTTTCCCTTAACCATCTCAATAATGATTTTGGATTCCCCCTCTATGACTAGTCTTTTAACTCCCAATGTAACCACCACCTTTAGGCCCCATAAGAGGGCAGAGATTTCTGCCATGTTATTTGACCCCAATCCAAGATTTATAGCATAAGCAATGATCATTTTTCCATTTTTGTCTCAGAAGATACCTCCACCCACAACAGATCCATTGGAGGCAACTCCATCAAAGTTCAATTTGGTGAAATTTTCCTCCGGGGTGGACCATTTGGTATTCCATCTTGCCAAAACCATAGAGCAGTCAAACTCATAGAAGGAGGGAGGCAATTGCCAATCGTTAGCAACTAAATAGTCAAAACTCTTGGGGGCGGGAAGGGGGGTTTTCCAATGGTAGGTACTAAGGTTTGCCTTTAGTAGATTCACATCCAGTCTTTCCATCCCATCAACATCTTTTTCCTCCCCTCTGAACAATCAGCTATTCCTTTCCTTCCATAGGCTCCAATAGAAATGCGGGGGTAACAGCCTCCAAAGGGTGTTTATAAGTGGGTGCTTCATGAGGTTCCCCCAGTTGCAAATGAATTGGTCCAAGTCCTCCATGAAGACCCAATTCAATTTCACAATACTCATAATTTTTTTCCAGACCAGAGTCACATAAGGATAATGAATGAACATGTGATTGATAGATTCTGTATGTATTTTGCATCAAGCACATCTATTGACTAAATGGAACCCCCCTTTTCTAGAGATTATCTAGCATAAGAATTTTACCATAAAGGGAAGCCCACCAGAAGAAATTGATCTTGGGGATTAATTGGGGAATCTAGACTTTCTCCCAGCTCTTTTCATCTGCCACAGTATTTAAGTTGGTTAGATAAGCATATTTCACCGTTATTTCCCCTAAATTTTTATAAAACCAAATGGCTTTGTCTTTAGCCTGGGATATAGGAATCCTAATGCCTTCAATAATCTTCTGAATTTATTTTATATAAGGTGGCACTTGAGTATGATCCTGAAAAGTTTCAGCGAGTACTTTCCATTTCTTACCTTGAGAGATGTAATCATTGACTTTACCTCCAAAGAGAGAAATCAATCTATCCTTGACAAGACCAAACTTTTCTTGTCCGAGGAATTTTTCCCCCACCCACCAATCTTCCCAAAAATGGATCTGGGTGCCATTTCTGACTACCCATTTTAAACCTTTGAAAAGACTTCCTTTACTTTTATAAATGAAATTCTAGATTTTTGAGTCGGAGGGAAGACTTTTCCTGTAGGGGAATTGGTCATTGTAGAAGTATTTTGCCTTCATAATTATGCACCACCGAGAGGTTCCTCTAAAGAGCTTCCAGCCCATTTTATAAATGAGAGCCTTATTCAAGTCCTTGATTTTTCTCACGCCCATCCCTCCCACCAGATTTGGTTGACAAACAGTGTCCCAGTTGACTAGGTTCGTTCTAGCCTTTTCCTCCATCCAAGACCAAAGAAAGTTTCTCCAAATTGTTTCTATCTTCTTCGTAGTTCTATCATTTATTTTAAAGAGGGACAGGAAATAAACAGGAATACCTTGGAGGGAAACTAAGAGTAATTATAGTTTTCCAGCATTACTAAGAACCTTACCTTTCTAACCTGCCATCTTTTTCTGTATTTTCTCCAAAATGGAGTACAAGAATTCATCAGTGACTTCCTTCACCATGAGTGGGAGACCAAGATAGGTATCTAGGAGTGAAGCTCCCTTACAGCCAGAAAATCCACAATTATTATCTGCATTCTCTATTTAGTGTTGAAGAAGTAAATTTTGCTTTTGTTGTAATTGATCACTTGGCCACACGCCAAAGCATACTTGTTTAGGAGGTCTTTCCACTCTCTAGCTTCTCTAATGTAGGCTTTTCCAAAGAGAAACATATCATCTACAAATTATTGTAGAACTTCTAGGGGAAGAGTGGAGGCTAGTTTAAAACCAGCAATAGATCCAGTTCTTTCCATCCTTAGTAAGTTCTGAGCCAGAACCTCTACAACCAGAAGGAAGAGGTATGGGGATAGAGAGTCCCCCTAGCCTAGTCCCCTTTTAGGATTAAAGGATCCCCAAGGTGTGCCATTGACTAGCACAAAAAATTCAGCCATCTCCACTGCCACCTTTATAATTTTGATGAAATTATCGTGGAACCCAAATTTCCTGTGCACCTCATACAAAAAATTCCAAAGAACCTTATCATAAGCCTTGGAGATGTCCAATTTAAGAGCTATACCAGTGTTATTACCTTTCTCCATGAAATGAATGATTTCATGAGTGGTGATAATAGCATCAAGAATCTGTCTTCCCAGAACAAACCCCTTCTGGTTGGGATTGATAATTTTTCCAAGAAGGGGTTTGATCCTATTGGTGATAGTTTTGGATAGAATTTTATAGGCAGTGTTACAAAGACTTAAGGGGAAAAAGTCGCTTGTGAATTTAGGGTCTGACACTTTAGGTACCAGGACAATGTAAGTTTTTTTGAGTCTTTTCAGGATGCTTCTAGTTCTAACAAATTTGCGGGCAGCATGGATGAGGTCATATTTAACAACTCCCCAAAAGTGCTAGAAGAAGGCTGGGGGAAACCCATCTAGACCTAAGGATTTAAAGGCTCCCATAGAGAAGACCACCATTTTAACTTCCTCCTCAGAAACTTGAGATAAAAGGGCATCATTATCACCTCCAGTGACAACCTTAGGGATAACTTCCATAAGGGAGTCAAAATCAGCATCCGTCCTAGTCTGAGCCAATCTTCGGAAGATACCTTCGAAGAAATCAGCAGCATGATTACCAATATCTTCAACCTCCAAGAGCAGGTTCCCATTAGCTTCTAGGGATTTAATAGTGTTCCTTCTTTTATGAATGGAGGCAAGCCTGTGGAAAAAGGTAGAGTTCTGGTCACCTTCCTTAAGCCATTGAACCTGTGACCTTTGCTTCCATAAATTTTACTCCCTCTTGAGGTTTTCTTTATGTTTGTTTCTCCATTCTTCCTCCTCCCAGTGCTCCTCCTAGGTAGCCTCCCCCATAGCCATATCCTTCTAGAGGTGAGTGATTTTCTCCTCAAGATCTTTTTTGCATTGGAAGATGTCACAAAACTTGGATTTACTCCACCTTTGGGCCTCCCTTTTGATGATTTTCAACTTTTCAGCAATTCTAAACATAGCCATTCCCTTCACCAGGGTATTCCACCATCTCTTAATACATTCTTCAAAATCATTCTGAGAAAGCCACATGATTTCATAATGAAAGGGATGGTGTCCATTACGTTTCCTCTCCTCCTAGTCAAGGATCAAAGGGGAGTGGTCAGAAACTGTTCTTGCAAGGTGAGAGAGGCTGAGCAAGGGAGCAATATCCCAACTGTTGATGGGTCTTTGTGACTGGGTCCAGAAATAGATGTAAGTTGTCACCGGATACTAGGGTACTGGCCAAATTTACCTGTAAAGGTTGTCCAGGGAAATGAGATTCTCTAGGCCTTCAAGCATGTGAGAGTCGGGTCTTGACAGTGCCGAAGATTAGTTGAGAAGTGTGATTGTTTTATTTGGGGGGATAGATAGTTATCTTGGCTTGTCTTCTCCGAGGATTCAAGTGAGGGGTTTCCTGCAAGCATTTTCTAACTTTACCAAATAAACTTCAAAAGATACTATAGGGTTAGAAATATTCCATCTACCTATAGTTATACTTAAACATTCAAAACATTGACAATGCTCTAACACACTACACCAAAGTCTGAGGAAATATAGAACCATCAGCTCATATGTGATCAATAGCAAAGGAAAAGGAGGTCATTAATCTAATTGAAGTATTAGCTCAAAGGACATAAGAACGTAAAGCATAAAAATATCGTCAACCCAGAGATCAGAATGCTAACAAATTCATTGATAGAACCCTTCCTTCTTCATTAACATATCTCCAGCAAGCACTGGTACATATTACAATGGTGGCTCTGAGGGAGCATCTATCTACTAAAAGCTTTTAAAACTTAGGAGCATTGAGCTCTGCAACTAAGAATAGAGAAAGCTAAAATGTTATTAGCTGTGGACTGTAAAATCATCAATTTTGCCGACCCTTGGAATGAGGTCAGACTTATTATTTATACACAAGACTTGACATAAAACTTAACCTAATTTATTTTACACCTTACAATATAATACTATTTTTGATGGCTAGTACTACCTTCACCACACTACAAAAGACCTCGAGATGAAAATGGTCTATCATGTCAAAAGAAGAAGACAAGAAAAGAGGAGTGGAAGAATCAACCCCGAGAAGAGAGCCAGGGGGAGAAAGAAGAGATTCGATCCCTGGGGATTGAGGCTACATTCGTCATAAATGGGAAAGTGGTGCCTTATCTCTGAGGTGCCAGGTGTAATGTTGAAGTGGCACCTTGGGAAGACCATCTATCAGAACCCTCTTGTCGAGCCGGTGTGCCTTGTTGTGGTTACCTATTCTCTGACACCTTTTACTAACTACCTTGAAAGTGACCGGTTGACCTTGGGAACTAGGATGCAGGTCACTTTAAAGAATTCAAAAAATAAAAATGGATCTAGGACTCCGAGATCCATGAGCTCATGCCCCAAAGAATGAATGAATACAAAATTACATCTCCTGACGATCATCTCCAAAATTTGGAGGACCTTATTGTTCTTTAGTATCATTGAATGTCTGTAGGAGCTAGGCAATTTTGTCTTTGTCTATGTTCTTAAGGCCGGCCCGTCGGTATTTGGCCACCTCCAATTGCTCATCCAAATCTGAAACATTCACCTTGAACTCTAGAGACATCTTGGTCGCATCATGACTTTGAAGAAACATGCGAGTGAGCCTTGGCATTTTTGCTCAATCCATTCCCTCCAGGGATCCATACCGAGACTCCATTAGCTCATCAAACTTTCCCAGGACATATTCCTCTAGAGTACATGTTTTAGTACTGAAGGGATCAGCTTCAGAGACCTTGGAGATGAAAGACTTGTACAAATTGAAATAATATTGACCTTCTTGAACTTTTTCATGCATAGCCCCTACCAGTTGCTTGATTACCTCTAATGTGAGGTCAATTTTGGAGTGCTGGGTCTAGACAAAGTCAAAAGAGTCCTCTCCTAAAATTCTGGCCTCGGAGACAATTTCTTCTCTGATGCCAATGATTTCTTCCATCTTAGCCCTCCATGCCTCATAATTTTTTATGTCTCCCTCCCAGATGGAGATAGTAGTTTTGGCCCGATGTAGAGTATTGCTGGCAGCATACAAGTCTGGGAGTGTGGATGCCAAGAAATGTTGGATGTTTCCCACCTATTATGTAACCCACTCATCGACTGCCTGGTCTTTTCTTTTCATTGCCTTTAATGAATCTATGTCACTCTGAGGGAGAAGTGCATCAGATGCGGAGGTACCTAGGGGAATGGTAGTAAGAGGCTACATGAGTTCCATTAGCAACCCTATGAGATTGGCATTCTTTTCATTTTTGCCCTTGAATTTCTGGGCCTCCCTTTCATAACAAGCCTCCATCACCTTGGTCACTTCTTTCAATAGGTCTAGTTTTCCCTATTTCCCCCTCTTCCCCAGTGATACTTCAATGATGGAATATTCATCGGCCTTAGCCATTGCTTCATCTACATTCGGGGAAGGTGTTGTGATTACCGCAACTGTATCTCCGCCTGGCCCAGTCCAAAGAGTATGGACCGTCTAGGCTTTCTTGGTCTTTGGAGGATTTTGCATTTACACAATCATCTCCGCCAAGGAGAGATGGGTCTTAGGCATCGTTGGGGCCTTCCTCTTGCAAGACTCCACCAACCATTGTGGTGGTAGGGGTGGATTTGTAGCCAGGATTTGTTCCTGTGATTTCTCCCCAGGATCTTGTTGCACCCCTTTGACAGTATGAGCCATTTCTGACTCCTTTCTCATATCTTTGGGTTCACCGATAATACTTACCCTATGGTGCTTGTATCTTTTGCCCCGGTGTCTGTATCCTTGACAATGTTAGGATCATCATTTGTTTCCTTGGGGTTCCTCTCATCCTGCTACTGTTCATCATCCTATGTTGCTGGGATGTTCTCTTCAACTAGTGTATTCTCTGGAGGTGGGGGAGGTGTCGGGCCAAGATTCAACATTTGGGCCACTATGATCACCTCCCCAAATTGTACCTTTGGAAGTGGTGTTTGGAGCATGATAGTTGGGGTCATAGTTGTTCCTGTGGGTCCGGTTTCCCCAACTAATGCCATTTGCTCATCCTGTGTCTGTCTGCCCTCCTCAGTCCCTGTAACATGTATCTCTGGGACTTTAGAGGTATCCACCTATTCCTATCCCTTTTCTTCTTCTTCATGGGCTTCCTCCTCTTGTGTAGGCTCTTTTTCTGGGAGTTCGTCTTGTGCAATGATTTATTTCGCTAACTTTATGATATCCCCCTGCAAGTTTCCAAATTCATCAGTTCCAAATAAATCATCAAACTCATCATGGGGAGGGGGGTTCTCTAGTATATCCTTAGGCTCTTTGTCTGGCTCTGAGGAGTTGGAAGAAACAATTTGTACTTCTTGGATGCTTGGCATCACAAGTTCTGGCTCCGCCCTTGGTTGAGAGTCAGTCTTCTTTTTCTTTCGCCTGGTTACCAAAGGGGGCCCTACATCCATTAGAGCTGATTTCTCCTCTTCCACTCCATCTCCTGTTTCTTGGACCATCAATGCTACTAGTGAAGGGGAAGAGGGAGGATGAATGGGCCCGGTCATGAGTACCGGGGTGGCCAACCACATGATTAGTTTGTCTTTCATCTACTGGGAGACCGCTAGCATCTGTTGTATCTTATCTTCTCTAAGGACCATAGATGGGGTTCATGATGAGGTCCCCATTATTCCTTTTCCTTTATCATCTCCTTGCGAAGAGGTTTCAGCCCCAGAAGTCAGGCCCCACATGTTTGGGCCAATTCTGCGTGTACTTCCTGGACACGCCCTTTTGAAATAAGTGTGGCTACGCTCGACCATGTCGCTAGTGATATCTTCAATGGTTGGCCCCTCCTAGGCATTCCAATCTAATGGAGGGAGAGCCATCTTGTCTATTCTCTTCTCTTTGTACTGAGGGTCTATTGTGGACCCAGTGTCTGAAAAGTCACCCAGGAATTTTTGAAGCTTTAGCCTCTCATCATCCCCATTGTCATCCGGATGAAGTACCATCTTTGGACTTCAAAATCATCTTGGAGATCTTCCTAGAAGTCCTCCATGTTGAATATATGGGGCTTTAATTCCTGAGGAAGTGCCATTGCTATTTTACCTAGCGGATCAAAGTTCTTCCACTCTAGATAGAATTCTGTTAAGCCCAAGCTTTTAAGCTCATTGTCTGCCTCTTTGGTTGCAGTCAGACTACATGAGTAATTCCCACTGGTGATTGGGAATGGAACATTGACCACCTTCTTCATAGTGTAGAAAGCATGCAGTTCTAGAATCTGCTGGCAATATTCTAAAAGAATAATTTTTTTCCCACAATGCTTAGGTAACACATAGGGTTTCCTAGAGAAGCTGGTTACCCGAATGTAAGTATGCTTCTGGAACTGGATATAGTAGTAGTCATAACTTCTGACCAAATCCATTTCCTCCTTAGAGAGGTGGTACCTAGCATCCTGGGTAGGTGTGAGAATATTCTAGTAGACGAAGGCATAGTTTACTAGGGAGAAGCTAAGGAAACTAGCCTCCCATTGGATTTGTGGGAAATAATCCCAGGGAGCCTTTTGGCCTGGGCCAACCCCAAGTACACCTGATGTGAGCAGCCCATTTGTGACAGGGCATTGTTGTACTAGGGCCCAGAGAACGTAGGATTTCATGTATAATTTAGAGGTCTGGGCCACCTGAAGGAACTGGGAGTCCACATGGTTCAAAATGATGGTGGCCCAATCAAAATATGTTTTGCCGATGGAGATACGTAACAAGAAGTAATACATCCAACCCAAGAATTCCTGGGCATGGGGTTGCCCAAAGATCCTACATAATACTATGATCCCCATCTGGATACTTTCATTAAATTCAGATCGGGGGATTTCCAGCTTCATTCTTTTGGAATCTTTCTTTGGGGTCTTTAGTCATTTGTTGTTCAGATATAGTTGGGCCATAACTTTCAGCTACTAAAATTGTCCCAAGGCATCGGATCAAGTGACAACGGCTACTTTGTCAAACTGAGGGATCCCCAAACCTACTTGAAAAGTTGCAGTGTCCAGGGAGACCATGGGTGTAGGATATCTGGTCGGGACCAGGGTGGCAAGCATGATAGCCTAGACGGAGGAATTGTAGTGTATTGCAAGGGTGAGGATGAGTTCTGGGGCTTGCAAAGAACATGGGAAGCAAGCGGTCTTTAGAATCCTAGATTCTCCAACATTAATGGCCAACTGGTCCTCGACTGTTTGTTGGATGAACATCATTTTGACTAGGGCCTGCATCTCTGCCCACATTTCAATGGTGGTGTCGGTGATCAATTGAACCTTGGATTTGGTTTTTGATCGTGTAAGGGTATTTTCCTTCAAATATTTCATGTTGAGGGGAAGCTTTTCCAAGGCCCTCTCATTTTTAGACCTGACGACTTCCCTGGTGACTACCGTGGTGGGGAGATCTGGACTCCCTGGGGGAGAGGATGCATATGCCTTTGACATGATGAGTGTGGTGTTGAAAATCTATAAGGTAAAGTGACCATCAGAATTTTCATAAGATAAAAATGCTCAAATTTCGGAGAACTTACCACCGCATTGCGCACTTCACCTAAAAAGTTAGTTTGCTTCAAAAACCCAGAGAGATAAGCATAGGGTGTTGAATTGGGAATTCAACCACTATCCGGGCTCAGGGATTTCAGCATGTTTGACAGGAGTAAGATATAGGCTGGGTGAGGATGCAGGGCCTGGATTCTAGAAAACTAACCTTTGGGAGATGTGACCAGAAGATGAGTTGTCAGGCTTACGTGGGTGTCACATGGCCATGAAATAAATGGGAGTTATGGTGATGACGATGCCAATTGTTCGAACATGCATGAGATGAGAGCCACTTGGCAGAACTTCAATGTGTGCATGGGAAATAAATGCACCTTGAAGACTGATTCGATGACAGAGAGAGAAACTGCCATGGTTGAAACTGGCCAAGAGCCAAGTTCCAACTAGGTGGTATTCTACCATGTGGGTGAGCTCACAGATTTCAAAAAACATAGGCAAACACATAGTGACCTTGACACCAAACCTATAAGGATATACACTAGATATATACAGAAAAACACAGAGGGCCGAAGGCCAAAACTTATACACATCAAAATATAGAGTATTTACAAGCCTTTTACAAATTCATACAACATTTACACGACCAGACACATTTACATAGGCCTAAGGCCTACCCTAGACAATGTGCACTACAAATGCTATCTTAAAATTGCATAGAGGGCAGACAAACCTCTAGTAGAGCCCACCCACCAATGGGAGGAAAACCATAAGCGAAATGAGAAAAAGAAAGCCAAATGGCAAAACCAGGGAAAATGAAACGAAAACAAAAATCAGAACGAACAAGAAAGAAGAAACTAGAGAACCTACCTGGAAGCATAGAGGAAGGCAAGGAGAGAACAGCACTAGGATCACTCTACAACAAGCTAACCTTAAGGATTATCATGAAAAATCACCACAAACCCACTGGTAATCAGCCACTAAACACAGGAGCAAAAGCAGTTTAAAATCACCTTAATTTGTTTTGATTCACTCTGAATGCACAAGTGTTTTAATCATGGTTAGTGCAAAAGTGACATGTAATTTCTATTTATACCCAAGGTAAAAGCAAGTTATCCTTTCTTCCAAAAACTCTGGAACAAGCAAACCTCCGTACTCTAGGCCTGGGGATTATGTGCAACCATACCTTCTTATGAGAAGAAGACACCATGGCAGAGAATCCTGGAGTCTAGAATTTAGCTCTGGAAAGAACAACAAAATCTAGGACCAGGTCTCGGAGGCACGAAAGAAAAAAGTAGGAGGAAAACAAACCTCATGGAGGGAAAGACCAGAGAAGGAAACAAAGAAAACAAAAGACAAGGCAAGAACCAAAGCGAAAAGAGGGGACCCAACATTTTGCCCACAAAATGTAGGGATGGGTATGTAGGAAATAACAAATGACAACTATCTAGGAGGAATGCCTTAGCACATTTGAGAACTACATAATCTCTAGTTAGCAAAACTGGAATCAATCATTATTTGGAGCATCCTGTTTGTGAGGTGTGAAGTGTTTGAGAAAATTTGGCCCATACATGATTCAATCATGGTATTTTTTCAATCATGGAGTGTGTGCTTTGAAAGAAAATCAAGTCGATGACCTCTAGGAGAAGCAGAGAAGAGGCACTGAATATGCCAAACCAAATTCATCAAATTTGCTTGTTTCCCTGGATATC
This sequence comes from Thuja plicata, assembly GCA_018584345.1. Taxonomy (NCBI): domain Eukaryota; kingdom Viridiplantae; phylum Streptophyta; class Pinopsida; order Cupressales; family Cupressaceae; genus Thuja; species Thuja plicata. The sequence continues at coordinate 413,541 of MU226283.1, forward strand.
AGAATTTCTCCACTCTATCTTCTTTCACGCTTCCATCCACTTCAATTTGCTAGCTAGGGAAGAAAAACTCTGGACCCAAGAGGAATTTAAATGTTTTCAGACTTGGGCCAACAAACCAGTGTGACTGATCTACTCTCGGTGTGTCCGATTACTTGTTCCTTTTGATTTTGTTTTAACTGATTTCCAGACTTTTGGGGATGAATCCATGAATATTTCTCATAACTTGTTACCAAAATTACAAAATAACTTTGGAGACCGGACCAATTCCACCATGCTAACAATAGATTCCGAGTTCACCATAAATGCGAAAGGTACCACCCCTGGGTCTAGATGTTATGTGAAGCATACTAGTCTACAAAAAAGGGTGAGTAGAATACTAGGGACCTGGAAAAGAAATAACAGAGCTGAAAACAAAATAAAAAGAAAAAGGGGCGATCCCGGAGGACAGCCAACAAAACTATTTACAAGGCAAGGCACTCCAAACGGAGCACCCAGGGAGAATATTTACAAGAAAAAAATTTACATATAGTACAATTCTAGACAAACTCACCTCATTAGAAATAATGTTTGAGAAATTGTCCATTGACGAGAAATGGAACAACTTCTTCGGTCATGGTACTAAGGTGATAAGTATTTGCCCCGCAGATCTCTGAGATCAAATATGGTCTGAGCTAGAGCCATTGGAATTTGGTGTGTTTCCCTTTTTTTTCCTGCACCTTATCCCACAAGAGGACCAAATCCAAAATCTAAAAGGCCTTGTACTGGGATCTTCAATCAAACCATCATTTCACTACTACTTTGTGATATGTAAAATGTTCAAGGGTTGTGTCTCTTTGTTCTTCCATCTGCATTAGATTTAGGAGCCGAACCTCCGCGATATTATCCTGGCTACTGAATTCCTGCATGAACTGTAAAACTGGAATTTGCAAATTTATGGGGAAGAATAGATTTTGGCTATAAACCAAATGGAATGGGGATGTCCCTAGGGTGACCTTAATTTGAATACGATCTTCCCAAAGGGTGAATCTCAACTTTTGGTGCCAGTCCTCGGGATTCTGTTCTAATAGGTGTTTGATCACTTCAAGCAAATTTTTGTTGGTCGACTCAGCAACACCGTTACCCTGCAGGTAATAGTTGCTAGAAAAATTTAGAGTGATCTTCCTGTCATAGGTCCATTCAAGTAATTGTGCTGAAGAAAATGCCATACCATTGTCACATACTATGGCAAAGGGCATTCTAAATCTTGTGACAATGTTTTCTTCCAGGAATTTTATGACTACGTCTGCTGTATTGTTTTTACAAGGTATTGCTTCAGACCACCAGGTGCAGTAGTCAGTCACAGTTAGAATTTATCGGTGGTTGGCAGATGATTTGGGGTTGATTTCCCTGATAAAGTTAAATTCCCATTGGGCAAAAGGTCTAGCTTTGAAGACCGGAAGCAAAGGCATAGTCGGGTACCGCTCATGATGTCTCACAGTTTGACAATTATGGAACTTCATGACATGAGTGTAGACATCTTTAAAGATACATGGCCAATAATATCTAGCTTGGAGAATCTAAGGGGCAGTGGCATTAGCTGAGCCATGCCTGGTTCCAAACTACCCATGAAATTCTTTGATTATCTTTGTAGCTTAAACCCTATCAATGCATGAGAGGTACACTCCCTCATAGTTCCTATGAAAAAGCGTGGTTGTTTTTATCATAAAGTGTGCGCTTTTAAATAGTAGGGCATGATGTTTGTTTGGAGGCAATCCCTTTGGGCATATGTTATTCAACAATAAGTACACTAGATATGTGTACCATGGATCCTGAGTGATGGAATCCACTGTATATGTCTAACATTCAATGTGGGGAGTCCCTTCTGCCATCACTCTACATAGTCCCTGGCCTCAGACTATCTTCATGGGTTGCATTTCCAAATCATATTTCTAGAGGATGGCAATCCATTTCCCTCACCTTTCACCCAATTCACTCTGCATTAGCAGAGATTTTACTACCTGGTCTAAGATGATAGCATGCACTTTACTCCAGAGAATATAATGTTGGGATTTCTTCACGGTGTGAACTAGGGTAAAGGCCTGCTTTTCCAAAGGAAAATTCTGGACTTTGGCATTCTTGAAGGGGGAGCTCATGAAAGCTATTGGTCGTTCTTCCCCTTCAACTTTCTAGGCCAAAACTATCATGGTAGAATGCGGTGAAGTAAAGGAATAGATGTAAAAAGGGAGGGAATAGTCTGGACTAGCCAGAACTAGGGCCTCCATTATCATTTATTTGATCTGAGCGAATGCCCCCTTTGCTTTAAGGCTCCACTCAATTTGGGTATATTTCTTCATCATTTTGTTGAGTGGCTTTACGATCTCAGTGAATCTAGTGTTGAACTGCTAGACAAAGTTGATCTTCTCAAAGAAAGATCTCATTTCTTTCTTGCTGCCATGCATTTGTAGGTTTAGTAGCGCTTTAACTCTTTTAGGGTTAATGGATATACCCTTCTCAGAGATAATATGCCCGAGCAAATTCACTTCAGTGACCTTGAATATACATTTGTTAGGGTTGACGGATATTCCATACCAGTGACATCTTTCACAGATTTGGGCGAGGTGGGAGAAATGATCACACCTGTCCCAAGAAAAGATGGTCAAATCATCCATGTAGATGATTATACACTAATTCACAAGGCCCTCGAATGCAATGTCCATAGCCTTTTGAAATGTGGCCCCTGCGTTAATCAAGACAAAGGGCATTCTTTGGTAGACAAACATTCCCCACTTGGAGGTAAATGTTGTTTTGTCTCTATCCTCATATTTAACAATGACTTGGTTATACCCGGATTACCCATCCAAGAAGGACATCATTTGTGATCTGTTCATAATTTGCAATACCTCGTCCAGTGAGGGGAGAGGGTGATTGTCTTTCTTGGAGGCTTTGTTTAAATTTTGGAAATCCATGCAAAGGCATATTTCACCACTCTTCTTCCTCATAGGGACTGGGTTGGCAACCCATGTATTATGCCAAATTGGAAAGATTATCTGGGCTGACAGTAGTTTTTGGACCTCCTGATAAATCAGAGGCTCGATCAGTGGGTTGACCAATCCTTGCTTTTGCTGGAAATGCTTAGCATCAAGTCTGAGTGGGATAGTATGGGTCATGATGGATGTATCATATGTCTTTAGATCCTCATACTGCCACATGATCACATCAATGTATTATTAGAGAACCATGAGAATCCTCTCCTTATCCTCAAGAGAACAAGAGGTGCAAATGTGTATCATTTTATCTTCACCGGGCTCACCGACGTTCACTTTCTCAAATTTTCCTCCCTCAGAGGAGGATGATATCTTTTCCCAACCTCGAGGGTTTGAGTCAAAGATTCATTCAAGTGTGACCATCCCCTTTGGGATGGTGTTTGTTGGTAAGTCCATGATCCTGTCATCTTCATTACCCTATCCGATATCATCGTGATCTCTCTCTTCCACTATCTGGTCCTCAAAGACACCAACATTAGCTATGAAGGATAGGATATGCTGATCATCCTCAAAAACCTGAAAATGGGTGACATTATCTAGAATGGACGGGGTGGGGATCATCTAAATAGAGAATCTATGGAGTCGCGAGCCAGCCATTGGCTCAAGCATGCTGGCAGAAGTAGCAAGGGAATTTAGGAAATAATTCCATCTTCAAGGAATAAGATCAATGCCAAAGGCATCAAAATTCTCAATAAGGCTCCATGCTTGGTTGCGGTATGCAGCCGACCTTCTATCATAACAGGTGTATTGACTCTGAACCTTCTTAACAATCAAATTTGAATCACCAAGGGCCCAAAGGCAAGTGATTCATTTTGTTAGTGCAAATTGGAGTCCAAGGACCAAAGCCTCATACTCTATGACGTTATTTGTGCAGTTGAAATGCAACCTATAGGATGCGAGGAAAAATTTTCCCCATGGGTTAATTAATTCCACTCTGGGCCCACAACCTTGTTTAAATCGAGACCTATCAAACTTAAGGGTCTACAAGTCATCATTTTTTATCTGGGGCTGGGAAGATGAAGTGGTCTTTGGATTATTCTTGGTAGAGTTGGGAGGATTTTCCTCTGGCGCTGATGGTACGCGGGTGAGGTTTGTCTTCGAAGGGATTTCTGATTAGGATTCCCAAACACATGGCACTGAGAAGGTGCTACCAGTAGAAGCACTAGGTCCCAAGGAATCAGCTGTGTGTTCTTTCTTCTGGAGGGCATTGATGTGCTGGGTAGCAGTGGAAAGGCATGGTTCACACTCTAGCTCCAAATATTTCTAGTAATGTACCTGGCACTAGGTGCTAGACAAGAGTGTGGCAAGGGTCATCATGGCACCTTGAGAGTTAACCTCAACCCTTAATTTTTCTTCCAAGTCCTGGGTTCTTTGCAAGACTATGGGGGTCTCCCCGAGGGTGAAATCAAATATTAAATTATCAAGGGGTTGGTACACCCTGGGGGAAGTCTCAGAGAAAAGGGCTTCATTCACCCTCCTAACTTCGGTAAGGGCCTATCTCATCCAAGGCTCACTTTCAACCCAGATCTAGTTAGATTATCCCTTCTAGGGGAGCCACAAGTGGGAAAAGTCGATCAAGAAGTATCCATTCAGGGACTTGGACCAATTGCGACTTAGTAACATCCCATAAGTCTCTGGGATGTCCACCACTTGGATGTCAATTGTGCTAGCTATCTTGGGGTCCTGGATGAGTTGAATGCAGACATTTGTCAATTCACCCACCATTTTTATAGTAGTTTTATCTAGCTAGATTACTACACCGTTAGATGGGGTGGGTCTGAATCCAAGCTTCTGGCATATGGATAAAGGTATGATGTTGCGCGAAGCCCTGGAATATACTAGGTAGTTATGTATGTTTTTTCCTTGTATGTTCAAGCCTAGTAGGAAGTGAGGATCCTCAGTATTTCCCCTGAAGACAACCATGTTGGCATCCTCAAAAGAGACAGTCTTGGGTGGGCAGTTGACGGCTTCTGGGTTTCCCAAGAGCTTTAGAAGAGACTTCTTCTGCTCGGGATAGTTAAGTAAAACCTCCATCAAAGTCATGGAGGTGGTGGTTTGTTCTAATGCCTTCGTGATGTCAAATCTTCCTCCTGAGAATTGGTGGCTTCCCCCAGCCGGGTCCTTGGCTTGGCTAGAGCCAAAACCTTTTGGAAGGACCAACTGATCAGTCGTGTTGTTCCGATGAGGAGTGTCTTTAGGAGGTGCGGGAATGTAAGCTATTCCTTTACCAGCCTGACTCCTAGTGGTGTAGGGAGCTCGTAGGTTGGTGAAGGCATTAGCCTCAAAGGACGGAATAGATTCATCAAAGAACCCCTATAGTTCAGGTTCCTCTTCATCTTCTCTATCCATTCCAAAGAAGATGGTCTCACAGGAGAATGCACCATGAGTGGGCTCTTCTATAGGAGGCTCTGGGGGAGTAGGATTAGAAGCTTGTTTTCAGTCCAGATGGGAGATCATGATGACTTTATCGAGTGTGGCATAGTTTACCTCATTATGAGAGCCTATGTTGTGCAATCTACACCAGTTGGTCATGGGCTAGAAGTTTGTGACTGGCGTGAAATGGGAAGGTCCAACACCACCCTGATTGGTGTTTTGGTTCAGAGGTGGACCTCCAACATTAGCATTGTTATTCCATTGTTGTTGGTTGGGCCGAGGCTCATTGTTGAAATTTCTTCGCCTGAAATTATTGTTTTGTTGGCCAGAGAAAATATTCTCTATCTGAGAATTGGTGTTGTGGGGTGCAAAGGACCCCGCCTTCAATTGACCCATGTCCATAGTTAGTGTAGAAAACATTCACCAAAGGGATTCAACCTCAGTGGTCAACTGGGTATTCGCATCACAATGTGACAATTGTTGTTGTTGGTTTCCTGGGAAAGTGGTAGAATTCTCCGGAGTCGAGGGTAGCAATCCTCCAGTTGCAGATGACTGAAAGAAAGGCACTCCAAGTGGTTGTGTATGTGGTTGTTGAATTTTATGTGACTAGTTCCAAGGAAAAGATTCTAGACCTAGTGTTGTCTAGGTTTGAGATGGATACACGTACTGGGCCTGGTGGTCTATCGGCATTGGTAGGGGATTCATGGCCATCATGGGGGCACCCATTGCCTGATTAGGGTTATATCCCCCCGGCGTACGAATTTTTTCCAGGTGTCATATTAAATGGCATGCTCTGCCCAATCCTGCCTAGAGATTTGTTAAGACCACTAGACAATTCTAAGGCCAGGTTGTAAACCTTCACCAAAGTCTTCCGGTCGCCTGGGGCAGTGGTTCTCCAGAGGAGAGTAGTAACAAAGGTGTCCATCATGTTGAGATAGGTCTGGATAGTTACATCTAGGGATGGGTTGAAGGGACCTGTGCACCGCTTCAAGGCATGTTGGAACTGATAGTTGAACACTGCAAGGGGCTCATTTGGTTCCTTCTTGATAGAAATGAATTGGCTGTGGGACCATGTTGGGTCCACGTGTACACAAAAGGTAGCCAGGAAGGCATCCTCCATGTCTTTCCAACTATTGATAGAGTCGGAAGGAAGATTAAGGTACCAGTTCAGTTCATTCTGTCCTAGGGATAGAGGGAACTTCTGGGTCCCAACATCTTAATGTTGGATCCCACTTCAGTTCATGGCATCTTTGTATGCCTGCAGATGCTCTTATGCAGTTCACAAGCCTAAGTTCTCATATCAAGGACAAATCTTTTCTGGGTGCGAAGGTAAATCATTGGCTGCACCCGGAAAAGTTCCAATTAGGGACTTGGTATTTCCAAAGTATGTAGCCATCAGGGGTGTTGGATTTTGACTAGCTTGAGTGCTAATTCCTGGGGTCATCTGGGGAACTTGGGTATTCTGGGATGTGCTAGATCCCTAGACAATAGTGACAAACTTGGCTTTCGGGTTCTGTTTCTTTCGAGTGGGGGGCTCAAATTTGACAAACCATCCAAGATTGGGAGTTAATCTAAGGACTCTTTCAAATCTTGCTGGTGAAAACAATCTGATCCCACTGAAGGCTTGACTCCTAAAACTATGGCTCAGGGAACCCTCAGGTGGTGTAAAATCTGAATCCTTAGAGGGGGACGAGTTCATGCCCTCCTTCTAGCACCAGTTTCTGTTAACAAGTCTTTGTGACCGGGTCCACCAATAGATGTAAGTTGTCACCAGGTATTGGGGTACCAACCAACTTGGACTATAAAGTTTGTCTGGGGAAATTCCTGGGCCTTCAAGCATGTGAGATTTGGGTCTTGACAGTGCGGGAGCTTAGTTGGGAAATGTGACTATTTTATTCAGGGAGATAGCTGGTTATCTTGGCTCGTCTTCTCCAAGGATTCAAGTGAGTGGGGTTTCCTGCAAGCATTCACTAACTTTACCAAATAAACTTCAAAAGATACTACAGGGTTATAAATATTCCATCTACCTATAGTTATACTTAAACCTTCAAAACATTAACAATGCTCTAACTCACTACACTAAATACTGAGAAAATACAGAACAATCAACTTATATTTGAGCAATAGCAAAGGAAAAGGAGGTTGTTAATCTACTTGAAGTATTAGAGAAAAGGACATAAGAACGTAAAGCATAAAAATACAATCAACCCATAGATCAGAATGCTAACAACTTCATTGATAGAACCCTTCCTTCTTCATTAACATATCTCTAGCAAGCATTGGTGCATATTACAATGGTGGCTCCGAGGGAGCATCTATCTACTGGAAGATTTTAAAACCTAGGAGCATTGAGATCTGCAACTAAGAACTGAGAAAACTAAAATGTTATTAGCTGTGGAAAGAAAAATCATCAATTTCTTCAACCCTTGGAATGAGGTCAGACTTATTATTTATACACAAGACTTGACCTAAAACTTAACCTAATTTATTTTACACCTTACAATATAATACTATTTTCGGTGGTCGGTACTACCTGCACCATGCTACAAAAGACCTCAAGACAAAAAAGGTCTATCGTGTCAAGAGAAGAAGACAAGAAAAGAGGAGTGGAATAATCGGCCTCAAGAAGAGAGCCGAGAGGAGAAAGAAGAGATATGATCCTCTGGGGACCAAGGCTACATGCCTCATAAATGGGAAAGTGGCTTCCTGTCTCTGATGTGCCAGGTGTAATGTTGAAGCGGTGCCTTAGGTAGACCATCTGTTAGAACCCTCTTGTTGAGATAGCATGCCTTGTTGTGGTTACCTATTCTCTGACACCTTTTAGTGACTGCCTTGAAAGTGACCAGTCGGCCTTGGGAACTGAGATGCAGGTCACTTTAAAGAATTCAAAAAATAAAACTAGATCTGGGACTCTAGGATCTGAGAGCTTGCACCCTAAAGAATGAATGAATAAAAAAATTACATCTCTTGATGATCATCTCCGAAATCTAGAGGACCTTATTGTTCCTTAGTATCATTGAATGTCTATAGGAGCCAGACAATTTTATCTTTGTCTATGTTCTTAAGGCTGGCCCGTTGGTATTTGGCCACCTCCAATTGCTCTTCCAAATCTGGAACATTGACCTTAAACTTTGCGGCCATCTTGGTCTCATCATGACTCTAAAGCACCATGCGAGTGAGCCATGACCTTTTTTCTCCATCCATTTCCTCCGGGGATCCATACCGAGACTCCATTATCTCATCAAACTTTCCCAGGACATATTCCTCCAAAGTGCATGTCTTAGTATTGAAGGGATCAGCTCCGGAGACCTTGGAGATGAAATACTTGTACAAATTGAAATAATATTGAACTTCCTAGACTTTGTCATGCATAGCCCCTACCAGTTGCTTGATTACCTCCAATGTGATGTCAAGTTTGGAGTGCTGGGTCTAGACAATGTCAAAAGACTCCTCTCCTAAAATTATGGCCTCAGAGACAATTTCTTCTCTGATGTCGATGAGTTTTTCCATCTTGGCCCTCTATGCCTCATAATTTTTGATATCTCCCTCCCAGATGGAGATAATATTTTTAGCCTGATGTAGAGTATTGCTGGTTGCATAAAATTCTGAGAGTGTGGATGCTAAGAAATGTCAGATATTTCCCACCTCTTCGGTAACCCACTCATCAACTTCCTGGGCTTTTCTTTTCATTGCCCTTAATGAATATATTTCTCTCTCAGGGAGTAGTGCATCAGATACGAAGGTGCTCAAGGGAATGGCAGTAAGAGGCTGCGCGAGTTCCATCAGCAACCCTATGAGATTGGCATTCTTTTCCTTTTTTGCACTAAATTTCTGGGAATCCCTTTCATAATGGGCTTCCACCGCCTTGGTCACTTCTTTCAACAGGTATAGTTCACCATATTTCCCCCTCTTCCCTAGTGATACTTCAGTGATGGAATATTCATCGGTCTTTTTCATTGCTTCGTCTACATCCAGGGAAGGTGTCGCAATTACTGCGACTGTATCTCCGCCCAGCCCAGTCCGAAGAGTATGGACCCTCTGGGATTTCCTAGTCTTTGGAGGATTTTGCATTTGTGATATCATCTCTACTAAGGAGAGATGGGTCTTAGGCATCACTGGGGCCTTCCTCTTGCGAGACTCCATCAACCATTATGGTGGTAGGGGTGGCTTTGTAGCCAGGATTTATTCCTATGATTTCTCCCCAGGATCTTGTTGCGCCCCTTCAATAGTATGATCTATTTCTGACTCCTTTCTTGTATCTTCAGGTTTATTGGCAATACTTACCCTAGTGGTTCTTGTATCTTTTTCCCCTGTGTCTGTATCTTTGACAATGTTAGGATCATCATTTGTTTCCCCAAGGTTCCTCTCATCTTGCTGCTGTTCATCAGCCTCTATCACTGGGATGTTCTCTTCAACTAGTGTATTCTCTGGAGGTGGGGGAGGCATTAGGCCAATATTCAACATTTGGGCCACTTTTATCACCTCCCCAAATGTTACCTTTGGAAGTGGTGTTTGGAGCATGGCAGTTGGGGTCACGGTTGTTCCTGTGGGTCCGATTTCCCCAACCGATGCCATTTTCTTATCCTGTGTCTATCCACACTCCTAAGTCCATGTAACCTATATCTCTTGGAATTTAGAGGTATCCACCTATTCCTATCCCTTTTCTTCTTCTTCCTGGGCTTCCTTCTCTTGTTCAGGCTCTTACTCTGGGAGCTCTTCCTCTGCGGTGATTTCTTCCACTGACTTTATGATATCCCCCTGCAATTTTCCAAATTTATTGGTTCCAAATAAATCATCAAACTCATCGTGGGGAGGGGGTTCTCTGGGATATCCTTAGGCTCTTTGTCTAGCTCTAGGGAGTCAGAAGAAATAATTTGTACTTCTTGGATGCTTGGCATCCCAAGTTCCAGCTTCACCCTTGGTTGAGAGTCAGTCTTCTTTTTCTTTCTCCTGGTTACCAAAGGGGGCCCTTCATCCATTAGAGCTACTTTCTCCTCTTCTTCTTCAGCTCATGTTTCTCATACCATCAATGTTTCTAGTGAAGGGGAAGAGGGAGGACAAAAAGGCCCGGTCATGAGTATCGGGGTGGCTAACCATGTGATTAGTTTGTCTTTCATCTGTTAGGAGACTGCTAGCGTCTGTTGTATTTTCTCTTCTCTGAAAACCATAGATGGGGCTTGTGATTGGGTGCCCATTATTCATTTTCCTTTATCCTCTCCCTACAAAGAGGTTCTGGCCACAAAAGTTAGGCCCCGCACTGTCGGACCAACTCTGCGTGTATTTCCTAGACATGCCCTTTTGAAATAAGCATGGCTATGCTCGACCATGTCGTGAGTGATATCTTCAATAGTTGGCCCCTCCTAGGTGTTCCAATCTACTAGTGGGAGAGCCATCTTGTCTATTCCCTTCTCTTTGTACTGAAGGTCTATTGTGGACCCGGTATCCGAAAAGTCACCTGGAAATTTCTGAAGCTTCAGCCTCTCCATCATCCCCATTATCATCCGAATGAAGTGTCAGCTCCAGACTTCAAAATTGTCTTGGCAATATTCCCAGAAGTCCTCCATGTGGAATATATGCAGCTCTGATGCCTTGGGAAGTGTCATTGCTATTTTAACTAGTGGATCAAATTTATTCTGCTCCAGATAGAATTCTTTTAAATGCAAGCTTTTAAGCTCGTTGACTACATGAGTAATTCCCACAAGTGAATGGGAATGGAACATTGACCACCTTCTTCACATTGTAGAGAGCGTGCAGTTCTAGAATTTGCCAAAAATATTCCAAAAGAATAATTTTGTTCCCACAATGCTTAGGTAACAAATAGGGTTTCCCAGAGAAGCTAGTTACCCGAATGTAAGTATGCTGCTGGAACTGGATATAGTAGTGGCCATAACTTTTGACCAAATCCATTGCCTCCTTAGAGAGGTGGTACCCAGAATCCTAGGTAGGTGCGAGAAGATTGTAGTAGATGAAGGCATCATTCACTCAACAAAAGCTAAGGAAAATAGCCTCCCATTGGATCTGCGATAAATAATCCCAAGGAGCCTTTTGGTCTCAGCCAACCCCAAGTACACCTGATGTGAAAATCCCATTTGTGTTGGGGCATTTTTGTGCTAGGACCTAGAGAATGTAGGACGTCATGTATAATTTAGAGGTCCTGGCCACCTGAAGGAACTGGGAGTCCACATGGTTCAAAATGATGGCGGCCCAATCAAAATATTGTTCACCGGTGGAGATGCCTAATAGGAAGTAATACATCCATCCTGAGAAGTCCCGGGCATGGGGTTGCCCAAAGATCCTGTATAATGCTATGATCCCCATTTGGATAATTTCCTTAAATTCAGATCGGGGGATTTCCAGCTTCATTCTTTTTGAATCTTTCTTTGGGGTCTTCAGCCATTTGTTGTTGAGATACTGCTGGGCCATAACTTCCAGCTACTGAAATTGTCCCAAGGCATCAAATTGGGTGACGACAGCTACTTCATCAAACTGAGGGATCCCCAAACCTACCCAAAATGTTGCAGTGTCCAAGGAGACCATGGGTGTAGGATATCCAGTCGGGACCGGGGCAGGGAGCATGATTTCTCAGATGGAGAAATTGTAGTGTGCTGTAAGGGTGAGGATGAGTTCTGGGGCTTGCACGGAACATGGGAAGCAAGCAACCTTTAGAATCTTGGATTTTCCAACATTGATGGCCAACTAGTCCCCGACCGTTCATTGGATGAACATCATTTTTACCAGGGCCTACATCTCTACCCACATTTTGACACTGGTTTCAATGATCAATTGAACCTTGGATTCAATTTTTGATCCTGTAAGGGTATTTTCCTTCAAATATTTCATGCTAAGGGGAAGCTTTTCCAGGGCCCTCTCATTTTTAGACCTGACGGCTGCCCTGGTGAACGCTGTGGTTGGGACATCTGGACTCCCAGGTGGAGAGGATGTAGATGCTTCTGACATGATGAGAGTGGTCTTGAAAACCTGCAAGGTAAAGCGATCGTCAAAATTTTCATAAGATAAAAATGCTATTCTAGATTCTAGAGAACTTACCACCGCATTGCGCACTTCACCCAAAAAGTTAGTTTACTTCAAAAACCTAGAAAGATATGCATAGGGTGTCAACTTGGGAATTCAACCACTATCCGGGCCCAGGGATTTCAGCATATTTGATGGAATGAAGATATAGGCTGGGTGAGGACGCAGGGCCCAGAGTCTGGAAAACTAATCGTTGGGAGATGTGATCGGAAGATGAGTTGTTAGGCTTACATGGGCGTCACATGGCCATGCAATAAATGGGAGTTATGGTGATGGCAATGCCAATTGTCTAAATTCCTGTGAGACAAGAGCCACTTGGTTGAACTTAAATGTGCACATGGGAAATAAATGCACCTTGAAGACTGATTAGATGATGGAGAGAGAAACCGCCATGGTTGAAACCGGCCAAGAGCCAAGTTCCAACCAGGTGGTATTCTGTCGTGTGGGTGAGCTCGTAGATTTCAAAAAACACAAGCAAATGCATAGTGATCTCGACACCAAACCTGGAAGGATATACACTAGATATATACATAAAAACACAAAGGGAAAAGACAAAAGTAGGAAGAAAACAAACCTCATGGGAGGGAAATCCTAGAGAAGGAAACAAAGAAAATAGAAGACTAGGCAAGAACCAAAGCGAAAATAGGGGACCCAAAATTTTGCCCAAAAAATGTAGGCACAGGTATGTAGGGCATAAAACCAACCTCCCGATAACATTTATCTATCCAGTCTAACTTGTATAATATGTCTCCCTTTTTTGTTGTTGGACCAAGTAAATCCCATTCCCTACAGGTCCAGATCAGTCAGGTCATTGTGTCTTATGAATTCTGCTAGCTCCTGCATACTTTCTGGGTAGTCTTGTGTGCCCCTGCTTTTCTCAAAGTGGAATAGGGGCGTATTAAAATACCCTACACACATAGTGGGGTGGCATTTATTATCTTCTATGAGGTTAGATATTTCCCCCCAGATTCTACTACGTTCACTTCTAATGTTAGGAACATAGATATTATACAAGTACCAAGAACTATTATTCCAAGTAAACAAAATAGCAAGGAAGTTATGATAAAAGGCCATAGTGTTTCTGGATAAATTACAAGGGTTCCAGAGAGTGGCCACACCTCTAGATGCCCTATTAGCTTTAATGTATAGAAAGGCCACACCCAATCAAATATTGTCCACTAGTAGAGTGAAGTTTTGATACTTCATTTTAACCTCCTAAATAAGAACCATGTCAAACTTGAACTCAAGAATGTACTTCTTTAGAGAAAACTATTTTTTTGGGTTGTTCATGCCCCTTATGTTCCATGAGAGGAAATTCATCTTTTATTTTTTGGGAGTTTTCTAGGGGTGACTCCCGCCCATTGGCAATGGCCCTTGCTGGTTATTTTATTCTAACCAATTTCACCTATGGTCGACCCAGTTTGGTTTCATTCCCCACATTTGCTTTTTTTTTTGTTTCCACACTTTCATCCCCCTTCTTGCTTTTGGTTTTCCTTTTAGGTTCTGACCAGTCAAAGAGGCTAGTTGATGGTGGCGAGTGGGTCACTATTGGTATTTCCATTACCAATCCCACCCCAATATGGATTGGGGAGGAAATTCCCCCCATCCCTTAAACTAATCTTCTCAATAGTTCTTTTAGTCAAAATGCTTTTGGACACCTGTGTCTGCTTCCCAATGTTGACTTCTTTATTTTCTACCCCTTTTGGGCTTCCTCTATGAGAGTTGGGGACCACTTTTAGGTCATCAACCAACTCTCCTTCCTCTAGGTCTACCACATTTTATACCTCTTAAACCTTTCCATTTCCCTTCTCCCTTAACCAAGGAGCAGGAAACAAACCCTCATCAAGGGGGTGAGGGGCCTCCTTGGTCATCACAGACCCAACAAACTGGTCCCGTTCACCATCTTCCACATTCAAGGACATCGAAGAAAGCCTCTCAAGGTCTTGCTCACCAATCTTAGTTGATACCTTTCATTTTGTTACCACATGCCCATTTTTACCACATTTTGACAGTGTAGAGTGGCATTCTCATACACAATGGCCTGGTTCTAGTTACCCATTCGGATTTAAGCATAACAAAGTTGGGGAGTGGGTTATTAATTGTCACATTCAAACAGAATATTGCAAATACCAACCTAGTTTTTTGAATGGTGACCATGTCCACTGCCACATAACTTCCAAATGAGTTCCCAATCCATCGCAGCACCTTCTCATCCCAGAATTCAAGGGGTAAATTGGGTAGGTAGACCCACATCAGTGCTTCCTTTTTTAGTTCCACCTCTAGATTGAAGTCTGGATTCCATTTGGTCATTAGTAGTGTGTGTTTTCCATAGCACCAAATTCCTATGCAGACAAGAGTGTAGTCCTCCACAATGTTAAATTGAAAGAGGAACACCCCCCAACATAGCTAATACAGAAAAAGTTCCCTTGAACTTTCATTTGGAAGTACACCACCTGTGGACCATATCTATGATGAGCCTGAATGCGACAAACATCCCCACCAGAGAATGTTGTAGAGAGGCAGAAATACCTTCAACCACACCATCTGGGACAGCAATCTCAGGGCCAAATTTGCCTAATGAGAAAATAGGGGGAGCAGAGGTGTCAGGAGACTCTTTCCCCAACACCGCAAGTTTCCAGCACCCCACAAGGCCCTCTTTTATTTCCACCACATGTTTGGGGAAAGTATCCCCACCTTCTAGGCACTACGGAAGAGAAGACCCCACAAAGGAGGAAAAGGAGGAATCCATGTGATAGAATTTAAATTTTTGTAAGCTGCATATGCAAGAAATAATCTAATAGCTTCAAGTATAGCTACATGATCAAAGGTCTTTGTAAAGTCAATACCTTCCATTTTTTAATATCCTTTGCATACCAGTCTTTCTTTGTTCTGAACCACTTTACCATCTTCATTTAGCTTATTTTTGAATACCCATTTAGTACCGATCCCATTTTTGTCAAAAGGTTTGGGAACAAGAATCCAAGTCATGATCTTCTCAATCTAAAAAAGTTCTTCTCTCATTGCTTTGATCCAACTCTCATCATTACATGCTTCTTTTATATCTTTAGGTTCAAATTTAGATAACAAACATGTTTCATCCCTATTTTTTTCTCTATTTTCAATACCTCTATTCTTATCACCAATAATATCTTCAGAATGATTAATCCTTACATATCATGGATTTTTCATTGTAGGCTATGTAGGAGACCCTTCAGTGTCTATATCCACTTCATTTTCCATAGGTTCTCTCTGCTCTTTCGATCAATTTTTATTTTGATTTTGCACTTCCATAATCTAACTGTGATACCAACAAGTTCTTTCTGATCTCTGCATATTTTCATTAACTTTGACATTTGCACTTTCACAAATATTCTTTAGTTTGTAGTTATAACATTTATAGGATTTTCTCTTTGTAGAATATCCAAGAAATATTCCTTCATCACTTTTAGGATCAAACTTTCCAATATCCTCATCTCTCTTAATATAGCATTTACTTCCAAAAATTCTAAAGTATTTCACTGTAGGAATATGACCATACCATAGTTCATAAGGAATCTTACCAATTCCTTAGTTAATTTTTGCTTAGTTCAAAGTGTATAGTACGGTGTAAAATACTTCTCTCTCTAGTAGATCTGTGGAAATTTTCCTTCAATCATCATAGTCCTAACTATATCTAGGATTTTCCTATTCCTTCACTCAGCAACACCATTCTATTGTGGGGTTTGCAGAGCAGAATTCTATCTCTTTATCCCATGCTCTTCATAGAATGCATAAAGCTCACTAGATGTAAATTCTCCACCTCTATCTGATCTTAACCATCTTAATCTCTTCCCTGATTCTTTTTCTACCATCATCATGGATATCTAAATTTTTTGAAAATCTTCTAATTTTTATCTTAAAAATGTAACCCACATCATTCTTGAATAATCATCAATAAATAGCATAAAATACCTATCACCATAATATCTTCTTATCTTAGTGGTACCACATAGATCTATATGTACTAAAACCAACACTCCACTTGAGGAATATGTCTTATTCTTAAAAGTGGATCTAGTCAATTTACCCAATTGATATTCTTTGCACATGTTGTTAGGCTTCATCAGTTTTGGTAAATTTCTTACAACATTAATAGTGCTAATTTTCACCATATTATCAAAGTTCACATGAACAAATCTTCTATGCCATGACCAACTATCACCAATATTAGAAATCAAGCATTTATTCTCAGTAGTTTTCAAATGAAATTGATTATCAATAGTTTGTGTTCCTGATGCAATAAGCTTTCCCGTACTTCAAATAATCTTGCATATTCCATCCATAAATTCCAATTTGTAAACTTTATCCAATAGTTGTTCAACACCCAAAAAATTATGATTCAAACCTTCAACATACGATACATTATTAGTACTATTTTTACCATCAAGGGTAAAATATCCTTTTACTTTAATCTAGCAAGGAGCATTGTTCCCAAATCTAACAACACCACCATCATAATATTCAAGCTTTACAAACTTATCCTTGTCACCAGTCATATGATGTGAGAACCCACTATCAATGACCCATTCATCTCTTTTAACAACCCATAAAGAAAATGCAATTTATTCATTAAGTTTATCTTCTTTAACAATAATAAACACAATTTTATCCCCACTAGAAACAAACTCAATACCAGTCACACCTTCTTTAGCAGCATAAAAATTCTTATGACTCTTAGAATGATATTTCTTAGATTTATCTCTAAAATCCCTAGAGTAATTGTTTGGACATCTAGATGCAATATGACCAATATTATTACAATTGATGCATTTAAAAGGTAACCTTCCTTCATACTTATCGGAGCCCTAAGGTAGTCTTCTTACAATCAAGGCTTCAAGTTCATCAATCTTCTTTTCTTCCTTCATGATTTCCTCCCAATCTTTAGCATATTGTTTAAATTTTATTTTTGTAGAGCTTTCTTCTTGGTCATGCTTAGTCACACCGGCTTTAAATGCAGTCTCAACCTTCAGAAGTTCCTTACCAAGTGTAGTCATCTCATAAGCACAGAGTCTTCCTACCAAAGCTTCTCTTGAAATGTCTCTTATGGTTCTTAATTCTTCAATAGAAGCAGATTTCTCACTATAACATGCAGGAAAAGATCTCAAAATCTTGTCTAAAATTCCATTGTCTGTCAAGGTACCACCAACACATCTAATTGCACAAACCAAATCAATTACTCTTCGCAAATAGATTGAGGCAGTTTCTCCTTCACTCATCTTCATATTTTTTTTTAATCCCTGTAATTTATCCTACTTAACATATGTGTCAATTTCATAAATAGTTTCTAATTTTTTCCATATCTCACGTGTAGTCCTTAATCCATAAATGTGTGAATATTCTGAATCAGATAAGGCATTGATCAAGGCCTCTCTTGCTGATATTTTATCTGTGAAATTCTTCTTTTCATTTGCAGTAGCTTTTTTTAGATCATCTGAAATAGCATAAGGTTTCTTTGTAATATGCCAGTATTCATCTTCAGTCCCCATGCATACCAGGTAGGTAGCCATCTGATCCTTCCACATCATGTAATAACTTCCATAAATCTTCAGACTCTATTTTCTAAAACTTTCCATGAAGGATCTCCTTCAAGCGGTCAAGCTTCTTTAAAAGGACTTAGCTCTAATACCAATTTTTAGGCCCAAAAGGAGAAAAGCACAACTGAGAGGGGGGGGGGGGGTGTGAGCTAGTTGTACACACCTAATCAATTTAACTCACTTTATTCACTTATATCTAAAAGATAAAAAATAATGAAAGATCCACAACACATAGAACATAAAGATTTATTCTCAAGGAAACCTGGTTAAGAGAAAAATGCCTATGGGAATCAAACCCACAAGATAAATGTACTCTGCTAAAAGTATTGCCCATTTAAGAGAAAAATAGAGAAAAAAGGATGCACAAGAAACCACAAGATTATAGCTTAATCAGTAGGCACACTACTCAGAGGACACCTCTCACAATACAATCTAAGATCTAGCCCTCAGTCGGGTTCACCGAGATATCTTTACTTACAATAGGGTGGACATACAGTCCATTACAACCAAACTGACAAACAACATCTTCAATGCCAATAGAGTTCCAATGAAGTACAAACTCTACCTTAAAGAAACAACAATTCTTCTTACAATTGCATACTACCATGTATATAT
>MU226283.1:434838-447806 GCA_018584345.1 Thuja plicata
TATCATTAAATAAATATTAACATTGGTTTAAAGTTATTCAGTTACAATCAAGATGCATGTTACGTGTATAAGGCCTTGCATAATTCTTTTGTAACTTATAAGATATGGCTATACTACTTTTTAAATTTATTGGCTAATATTTAGTAAAGCAGTTTACCATATGACTGGTATCATGGACTATAAAAGGACCTTTCCTTTCCTTTTCTTTTCCTTTTATTATAACATTAAATAAATATATTTTCCACTATGACCGTTACTAAACCTATATTTATAATTCCATTATACAAGTAATTAATTTTTTTGTTGGATTCCTATGCGCAACCATCCTTTTTCTTATTGGGGATGGTTGTTATGGAGTGGTTCTGGATCAATGAGGGCCCGTTTGGTTCCTGGTATTAACCTGGAATAGTCATTATTTAATGCGAGAAAAAAGTAATTCGCCGTTTAGGGCCATTTTTTGAATTCCCGAGTTAGAAAATTAATCCCCATTTTTGGGCCAATGCTTGGATTAATTAATAAAAAAAAACCTAGAATTCATTTTTTATTCCAAAATAAGCTATTCATGGATTCGAAATTACAACAAAATGTATAAGTCATTGGGTCCATGCGTGAAGAGTTCTTTAGGTTTTTTAGGAAATTTATTTTCGCCACAGTCATTTCAGTCTATTTTTTTTTTTTTTTTTTTTTTGGGGGGGGGGGGCGGGTTTGTTTGATCAGTAAAACGCTGAGGCCATAATGTCATTTCGGCCATTTGATAAAAGTTCAAAAATAAAATTTTTTCTTAACCATTCTTTAGGTTTTCCAAAAAAAATTTAGTTTCTACTTGGATATGACTTTGGATAGAAAAATTTAGAAAATGAGCAACAAAATTGATAAAAGTTCAAAAATTAAATTTGTAAGAATTTTTTTTTATAATCTTATTTTTTTTAAATTAATAATACATATTTTAAATTAAGAATATATAACTTAAAAATACATACATATTTTAATTAAAAAACCAGCAACAAAAATGATAAGTTCAAAAATTAAAATTTGTAAGAATTCTATTTTTAATTTTTATAATTATAATTTTTTAATAAATTAAAAATACATATTGTTCAAATTAATTAAAAAATGAAAAATAATACTTATTCCAATTCCACAGTATGGGATCCAAA
This sequence comes from Thuja plicata, assembly GCA_018584345.1. Taxonomy (NCBI): domain Eukaryota; kingdom Viridiplantae; phylum Streptophyta; class Pinopsida; order Cupressales; family Cupressaceae; genus Thuja; species Thuja plicata. Next base: position 435,996 of record MU226283.1, read on the forward strand.
TGCAGAATACATTAATTCCTAGTGATCTTCTAGGTGCACTAAACAGGTCCAAAACTTATTCCAGCTTTCTTTTTGAGGATTAAATAATTTGAGAATAGACCCTTATTCTAGAATAGGCCTATTCTGGATAAATTAATTCCAGCACCAAACAGACCCTAGAATTATGGTTTTGGATTCCATTTGCTTACTAAAAGGAGGGAATCTCATGGTTTCAAAAAGAATTTGAGAGGATGAATGTCGTTCGTATTATATTGATTGGTAGTCTTCTACCATTTATCTCATCTTGTCTTCTCCATTTTCTCTTCACGAGCTTGAGGTAAGAAATTTAACCTTTTATATGCTTGTCTTTATGGGATTGTTATGTTTTAAGGTATTCTTTAACTCCATTTATATAAAAAAGCGGATCATAGGTTAGTTTAGTTTGGTGTTGCTTCTTCTAAATCTACGTAGGTTTTGCTTAGAAATGTTTGTCATTCCCTTTTTCTGGGGTATCGCCTCATCTATGGTCATATTTTTTGGAGCTTTGGATAATCCGTTAAAGTGTCTCTTGTTTTATAAACCTGTTAACTGTTGTTTCCTGAGTGTATTGATACTAATGCGATATGAGTATAGATGTTGTTTTTGCATTATTGTACTTGTCGTAGGCTATACTATTGCATTTAGTTTGCACAATTCTTGAATTAGTTTTCGATCAATCAACCAATCCTAAGTCACTAATTTTTGTTGTTAGAATATTTGTAATGTTTAAATATTTATTTATGAATTAAATAAATGATATAAATTACTTATCTCCTTTTTTTATTGGTTCAATTGATTTGGTCTTATAGGACCCCTTTTCTTCGGAGCTTCAACAAATTTATTATTCGAAAAAATTTTAACCATAGTTTGTAATATATAATTCATGTATCATTTAATTTATTTTGAAATTAGTTTTTTAATTTACAATATAATATTTGTATGATACTATATTTAATATTTTATTACTATAAACATGTTATTATATTTTATTGTTTACAAATTTTAATTACAATATATTTGAACAATATTATAATATTTAATTATTATATATTTTAAAATATATATATATATATATATATATAATATGTAATATATTATTTTATAATATATAATATAAAAGTACTATATCATTTAATTTTTAATCTATATTAATTTTATTTTCGTAAATAACTACTAATTAAACTATAATTAATATTAATAATAAAATTAGAATTAAATTCACATGTATAATTATAATTATAACTAATTACGACAAGTATAGGCCACTACGTGGCACTTGTTTTATCTTTGGATAATAGTAAAGATATTGCGCTTATTGCTCTAGTACTAATTATAATACCTCTAATTACAGTGTTGGAATTTATTTGGCAATACTTGCACCAAACTTATATTTCAGTGCCTTCTATTTTAGCTAGGCGTCTACTCTTTCTTTTTCCAATTTCTTATCTCTTCCAGAAATTTAGCCAAACTGTCCAATCTCTGGGCGTCTATTGTTTCTTTTTCCAATTTCTTATCGCTTCCGGAAATTTAGCCAAACTGTCCAATGTTTGTACAAAGATAGTTGTTGGTTTAATTTTTTTCCTTCTTGCCAGTAGAGTGATGGAGTCAATGGGCACTTAGTTTGCTGGTGAAGTTGAATGTCTCACAACGAGCCCACTAGGGATCAAGTCTTGTCGAGTGCAAGGCTTCGACATCATAAGGGATGAGGCTGGGATCGTGTCCCAGGCAAATTTGGCAGCGTGGATGCTACTCAGTACTTGGTTCTAAGCCGAAGAGGTTTCAGGCATGAGTGGGCCCGTATCGGGTTCCTAAAACGTCTAGATAGCCTTCGCTGGTTGGTAGCTCGCAGGCTTCATGCCTCGCTAGGTTGCCTCGCAGATCTTAACCCTCCAACAAAAAAAAAAAATAGAATGATGGAGATCAGATTTCTCTTGATTTATAAATGCAATTTCAAGTCCATTCTTCCCATCAATTGCCGTTAATTACAAAACTCCTTATCCCATTTTTGGCATTGTTACATATCGTTGTGCATATTACGACATTATGTTGATGTGTATTCTTATTTTCTTTCCTTTATAGGCATCAATTATGGAAACTCCATATAGTTTCACTTAAACCGCTCCATAGTTTAGGGTTTTTTTATATGTGTAAGCCAGAGTGGACCTTTTGGCAAGGCGTTTTAGTTGGTTCCTCCAAATCTTGGAGTCTCATAGAATTTTTAAACTTTAATGACATTGCATGTTTCATCATTTTCCATAGGCTATTCAACGTGTCTTTATTGGGATGAGATTTTAAATCTATTCCTTAAGAATCGGTCTACTTCTTAACTTTTCTAAATTCTCAACCCAAAAAAAAAAAAAAAATTTAGGGAATCAATTCCTCCCTTAATTAAGATTCCTTCCTTATTTGTAATCATCCTTAAAATCTAAACTTGTTTTGAAAAGGGAGGTTATAGGTTTAGTTCTATTTGGTAATATTATTTTAAAAAGGAAATTGTTTCTTTTATTTAGCATTATAAATTGGTGTACAATAAATAAAATATGATTGTTTTCTAAGTATATTTAAATGGGTTGTTTTAAGAATAATTAGGTAAAAGTAAATAATTTTTGTTATTGAAATTTGGTTAAATTTTGTTTTACTAATATTTTTTTAAGATTGTTTATAATAATTAATTTATTAATCACATAGAATCTTAGTAGGCTATATATATTTATATTTCAGTTGATAAGAGCTATATTTCTTGTATTGGTTGGGAATAATATTTTGTTCTCGATAAGAATTATATTCTACTTAGTTATATTTTGTAGGTTTTAAATTAGATGATATTATAGCTTATTAAGTTGTCTATAAATTGTTTGGAATTCAATTTAATCAATTTTTTTTATTAAGAATAAAACAGGGTTTGAAGGGACCCGAAACCCTCAGATTTTACCAGGATCTGGAACCTGTGCAACACAACACTGCCAAAGAGAACAAGTTAGGAAAAATAGGAGCCCGAACACAACAAAAATTGACAAACGCCAGTCAAACACTAGTGCAGCCACAAGAAGACAGAGCCAACAAAAAAATCAAAATATAGCCATTAAAGATTAGGTTGGCAACACAAGAAATGCTACAGCCTCAAGCTATAGCACTTAAGGGAAACGGGAAAGGGAAAAACATGCACCCTCATCCCATCAATATGGATATTCCTGGCTCCCTTAACCTGAAACAAAAACTCCAAGTTGCAAAAAGCTAGCTCAATTCTTAACCAAAAATAACCATAATCTGTACTGGGCCCTTGAAAATTGCTAGCATCCAGCCAGACAATAAAGCACTAGAAACATGTAAAGAACTTAACAGGACCATGGGGGTTTTGAAAGGCTCCCCTAACCTTCAAACTAGGAATATGGGGTTCGGACAGGCTCCCCCAACCAATATGTTCAACCTCATACCGTGGTACATTTAAAATCCAGCTCAAAAAAACTTGGGTTTTAGCATGAGACCCAACACCATCATGGGGTTTTATATGGCTCCCCAAACCATAAAATTCCACCGTGAAAGATAAATCCTTCTAACCTAGCAGCTCTAAGTGGGGGTTTGAAAGGCTCCCCAAACCTACAACATGGGTTTTAGCTTGGCTCCTACAACCAACAATCACAAACTAGATCTAGAGATTGTTCGATCCATGTGGAAGACAATGCTTTTCCACATGCCTGATCTTTTCTTTTGATCCATGTGGAAGACGATGATTTTCCACATTCCTGGTTGCCTTTTCTTGATCCATGTGGAAGAGAATATTTTTCCACATGCCTAATGTATTTTTAAGTCACTCTGTGAGCATGCTTTGTGAAGGTGGAATTGACTTTTAATTTCCTTTCTCCTTCTATTTTTTATGGATCACCTAGCACTACATAGCTCGCCTTCTATCCTGTGGGTTCATGGTCTTTCTCTTTCTCTCTCCCTATCTTTTGAGCAATGTCATTCTTATCTTGGTTTTGGATTCAGTAAGAACTTAAGTCACTTGGGGGCTTGATGTTTTCTTACTCCTTAGCCTTGACGAGATCATACCTCCACATCAGATTTACTTTACCATGAGCATGAGTTCATCTCACACTCCCACTAAAATGGGGACTAAATGTATTGTCCTAAAATGTTAGTGCCCATAATTGGATATCTTTTAAGACCTGTTGACTCCATTTTGATGATTTCGAGATATGAGTTTTGGTTATGCTTTTTTTTTCCCTTTTCCCAAATTCTTTCTCACATTCCCTAGTAGGTCTTCACCCTACCCAAGGCACTTTTACCTAGGGGTACAGTCAAAGATTGACTGCACCCCTAGGGGTGAGATTGAAATTTGAACTCACCCTCTATGGGTCTGGCTTGTTTAAGATCAGAGCTCGATGTTTAGAACCTTCTCCTATGTCTTTTTCAAATCTTTTTCTAGGTTGGTATTCCCTTATTTGAATCTCAAAATGACTATAAAACAATACTCTAGCCCCTCATTTTTCAACTTAAGAACATACATGATCAAGAAATTGTGCCAAGATTATGCAAGAATAACCATTGAAGCATTCAAGTGGTGAGGGAAAGGAATCCATCCAAGGTCTCCAAGTCCTCTTCCTAGATCCATTCAATAAAGTCAATCTCCTTCCTTTGATGCAAGATTTTTCTCCCTTGATGGCCAAGTAGAGAGACTCTCAAGTGGCACAAGGGGGTCCCTTCTTCAAGTAGAATAACTACAATCATGATCTAGAAATGGTGATTATGAATCTCATGCATTGGTGAGGAGATCCTTGATCTTTCTACATCTCCATTCCAAGTTCAAATGCAAGTATCTTCATGAATGTGCAAGATTTCTACATCCATTTATGAGGGTTTTATAAAAGGTGAATCAAACATTTACCTTCCTTTCCTTTTCAGATCTGTACTTATTAATAAATTTTAAGGTTAATTCCTAAATCGGGGCTTGACCAAGGCAATCCTCCCTTCCACAAACAATTTCCCAATTTTGTGTGTATGTAGGAATAAGTTTCAGGATCTCCCAAGATGGATTCAGGCATTTTTGGGGTCATCTCAGAGATTAGAATCGGAAAGTACACATGAAAAGTCAACTTGTTCCTTAGAGGCTCAAAATTTCACATTCGGGAGTTATAGGTACTAGGGTCCCAGATCCAGAATGGTTCGAGTCTGTGACCTCCTGGTGGATGGAAATTATAGTTTCAAGGAGCATAACCTCCTAATTCATTTCAAGGTGGACAAATCTTTCTCCAATCATGCATTTACTTTCAGATTTATAATTGCAATAGTAATCCTTAGTTACTTTCCAGATATGTACTTGTTCATTAATCAATTAGTCAAATCCATTAATTGCTTAATAACATAAATAGGCCTTATCCTTCTCCCTTTGCATCTAGGTTTTGCATTTGCATCCCTTCATCTTGGGTTATGCTAATAAATCTTGGATACAAAGAGGTGGGGTTTGTCTATTTCTCATAATGTTATAGCAGAGATTTTGGTGAGTGATCTCTACCTTAGCATTGCTTACCATTTTATCCTATACATGAACTTATAATTATTCCTATGAGATTCTTAACTTGAGGCTTATATGACTTAGCTTTAATGTTCCCTTGGTTATAGTCTCACACACACACACACACACACACACACACACACACACACACACACACACACAAAGATCTTATCAAAGATATATGCTTATATGCTCCAAAACTGCTTATGGGATATTTTTGGAAATCATTTGTTTTGAGGATCTCTTTATAGTTATATGACTTGTGATGTTTTTTATTTGTTTTCATTTTGGAGCATAGGAGTCATTTTATTAGACCATGGTTAGGGGAGTGGCTCATAATGAGGGTCAGGGCCCAAAGTGGTCAGTCAAGGATAACCCATTATGGAGTTGTAATCTAGTGATAACTTAATTAAATTTTTTGGGATGGGTTAAAATATTAATAAATATAATTTGGATACCTCAGCCATGGCCATGAGAGTCCTTTGTGGACCATGGATGGGTGGAGGAGGCCAATTGCCAGTGTGGTTTCTTCTGTGGCATGGAGTTGGAAAATCAAATTCCTTGTCCTCATGAAGGGAAGGTCAATCCCACATGAGTCCTCACCTGTGGGCTAGGGCCTAGAGGGGGTGACCATTAGGATAACCATAATAGTAGTGGGCTATGTGATCACACTCTCCTACATGTGTCTTATAATTCCCTCCATTTATCTATTTGGGTCGCCTCTGGTATCATTTGATATCTTGTGTTATTCCTATTGTATACCTTTGTGATTCCCTATGTTATTCCTTGGAATTGCTTGTTTCCTTTCTTATCTATGATTGTGTGGAGTGGGGCCTTGTGCTATCTCCTAGTTCATGGGAGTGGGCCTCAAATTTCCATGTGGTTGGGTGGAAAATATTTTTACCCATCGAGTATTTTTTAGAGTTTCATCGAGACCTTGTATGGTCTTGCATCTTCTTCTCTAGAACATCCTACTCATGCATCCAAATGATTTATATGATTCATTGTATCTCTTTATGTAGCTTCATAATGATGTACTGATGTAACATCTAGCCTATATTATCATATTGATGTATTGATACAATATTGTAATCTCCTTGAGGAGATAAATGTAAAATAAATATGTAAAAGTGTTTTAGGGATTACATGTAATCTGAAAATGTAACACGTATCTTTGAATTACTTGTGATGTATTGAAAGAAGTGGTTAAATAAGTTTGGTGTCCATTGATTTGATCATGTAATTATATGTTATCTAGTTCCATTATTTAAATGACCTTATTCATATTATAAAAAAATTTCATAGTTTCACGGTGGCCTAGTTGTGTTAGTCATGTATGTTATACATTACTAGTAGCGACATTAGAGAATGAGGAATTTTCCATGTGATTAATGTATAGCATTACCATTTTCATTTAAAATAATGAAAGATTGATGAGTTAATGTAAAACTCAATTGTAAGTGTAATCTTAGTTGTATTCTATGTTTAAACAAAAATCTATTTTTCCTTTGTTTATTGTGTTGTCCTCTCTCTCTCTCTCTCTCTCTCTCTCTGCAATGTTTGTGTGACCATCAATTGTTTGGAAACCTAGCCAAATGTGAGTTTTTTGAGATTGAGGTGGAGTATTTGGCCCATATAATCTCTTGAGGGTATTTCTAAGGATCTTTCAAAGATACATGTCATTATGGATTAGATAGCACCAACTAGTATTCCCGAGGTTCATAGTTTCATGGGTTTGGTGGACTACTACCACCAATTTATGAAAGACGTTTATCGATTGACTCATCCTATAACTTCTCTTCAAAGGAAAGGGAAGAAGTTTGTTTGGTCCATGCAATGTGAGTCATATTTTTAGGACTTGAAGGAGCATTTAAATAGTGAACCTATCTTGGAAATGCAAGATCCTATAGGTGAGTTCATGGTGTGTACTTATTCATTGATGGAGGGTGTTGTGGCAATTCTCATGTAGGAGGGATGAGTGATAACATAAGAGTGCTGAAAGCTCAAGGATCATGAGATGAACTATCCCACCCACGATTTGCACTTAGTGATGGTTGTGCATGTGCTAGTGCACTGGAGACATTTTATTTTAGGTCACTGGTTTGAGTTTCATAGAAATCATCATATCTTGCAGTATATCTTTTCTCAGCCAAACCTGAATGTATGGCAATGTCATTGGATGGAGTTTCTTTATGAGATATTTTTTATGTTCATTACATTAAGGGAAAGGAGAATGTTTTTTCGGATGCCTTGAGTACGAGAAGGCATGGGATTTATATTTTTCACTTGGTATAGATTTGCGTAGCTATATTCTTGAGGATTTTCCTTGTGAGACTTGGTATCAGGAAGTGAGAGTGGAGATTGAGTCCAGAAATACCCTTGTAAGAAATTTTTTAGTTTAATCTTTAGAGTCAAATGGAATTTTACAACACCATGGGAACATTTATCTACCCCTTGTTGGTTGTATTCCTGGTTTTGTTGGTTTGCCCTAAAATTTTGTTGTCTTTATGCCAAAGTTCTATCCCAAATCAGAAAATTTGTCCCAAATAGAAGTATCCCTATGAAAATTCTATGTTCTTAGGTCAAATTCCACATGAATAGTGAAAAACCCAAAACCCTAAGCTGTCTTCTGAGTGAAAATGCAAAAAAGCCCTAAAATGTCAATCGAGTTTCTAATTTTGCATTACCTTTTTAAAAAACTTAAGTCATGTGCCTTTTTAAGTCACCGGGTTGCTTAATCCTAAAAGCATATTCCATATTGTCATGAGACTTAGTGATTAACTATTGTCGGGATGTTTGAAAAAGAAAGAGAATATTCCTTATAAGTTATGATACTTAGCGAAGTCCTTTAGTCATGAAGCCTCCCAATGAAGAAACACGTCATTTGGCAACATGGAAACAAGAAGTTAAGTCATGGTGTTGTGCAAAGTATCCTACAATTAGTAAATTTTTATGAGACTTAGCGATTGCTTCAGTCGCGGGTCTCCAGATCAGAACACAGTTAAGTGACAAGTTAAATGCTTATGTCGCATAGTCTCCAATTAGAAATTTAGTTAAGTAAAACATTCTGAGACTTGGTGACAAACCATAAGGTGATTGAAGTATATGATAGTCGGGTAGTCGCTGGTTGAAAATGCTAAGTCAATGTTTCTTCAGCGATTCAAAGACAAATAGTTAGGATGAGACACGTGTCCATAATGAATATAACAAAGGTTAGTCACATGGTCTCCCAAAAGGAAAAAACCATTTGGTGATTAAGAGACTAAAGGTTATAAGGCTATGTATTTTAAAGTTGTCGCGTAGTCTCCAAATGATTCAAGGTTTTTAAAAATACTCAGCGACTTAGCGGAGCCGTCAGATGCAGAATGGGAAAAGATCAACGGTAGTCTCTAAGTCTCTATTAAATTTGTATAAGAGTAAAAAATTATCATGACAATGAGATTAGCTTTAGTCGCATAGTCTCTGAATAAAAATTAAAGGATAAAGCTATGTTGCGTAGTCTCCAAAAGAAATATCAAGTAGCAGTTTTAATCAGCGATTGGGTGACTAAGGTTAGTCACGGGGTCTCGTAAAGTAAAATAAACATTCAGAGACTTAGCAATAAGAGTTTAAAAGATGAAAAGTAAACCTTCAGTCACGGGGTCTCCAAATAAACTCTGGGTTTGGCATTTGATCTGGTGACTTGGATTCATTCAGTCACGTGATTGCCAGAAGCTAACCATGGTTAAGCTAAGTGAAGGAAATGATAGAGTCATTGGATCTCCAGAAGAATTGAGAGTTAAGAAATTTGAACAGTGACAAGGAGATGATGCGCAGTTGTGTGGTTGCTAAATATGAAAAATGATAAAAGGTGGCAGTTGTTGACATGACAACGTAGAGATTCAGCGTCCAATGAAAATCCAGGAGATTAATTGTTGTGTAAAAAAGGTAGCTGAGATGTTTGGTGAAGAACCAATCATATGAAGACATGTCATTCTATTCAAATTTTATAAGGGTTTTTCTGAAAATGCACTCATATGAATTTGATTTCCTGTCACATTCATGAGCTACAGCTAGGATTTAAATTAATTCCACAACATATTAACTTGAATGAAAAATTGATTGTCTCTTCAATGATGAGCTAAGTACTTGGAAAAGTTACCATAAAGAGATGATCGCAGGTTCATTTTCATTTATCATACATCCAGAATTGCAGAGCAAAGAATTGCTAGGTCTTCTGTGTTCAAAAGGAAGAAATTGTTCAATTTCAGGGTAATTCTCTAGTTTTCAAGGTTCTTGAATTTTTAGTAGTGCACAGAGAAGAGTAGAGAGTCCTGAGAGAAGATTTGTCTCAATATCAGTGAAAGAGAAGTGGAAATAGAACAAGATGACTAAAGCAGTTAGTGTAGCTTCTACCAGTGGGAAAAGTGATGAAGTAGATGATGATGCTAAGGGAAAGAGGAATTTCTCTAATTAATTTCTGAAGTTATTACCTAGGTCTACGCAGAACTAGAGGGCAAATGCCAACTTATTGGCAGATGAGTATTGTGAAATCAGAGATGCGTGCACTTTAGGTTCCACAAGTTTTTCTCTATATAACTATTTTTATAATAATTATGATAAAGCTATCCCAATATCAAACCCTTGGACTAGTAGTCTTGCTAGGTTAATTGTCCCTGATGTTTATATAGATGTTGACTTGTTTCTAGGTCTTGCCAGCCATTATGATGCTCTGTCTAGGACAATTAAGAAGAATGATGGTACTACCCTGTTGATTTTGAATAGGAATTCATTCATGCAAGCCTTTAGTTTATATAGTACCATGTCTACCAAAATTAATATTACCAAGCAAGAAGAAAGGTATAGATTATAGCCTGGGGTTGTTAGAAACCAATTGCAAAAGCATATTATTAAGGAAGTTAGAAACCATATTACCCCTATACCTGGAACTGCACCCCACTGTTTTAAAGATTTACATTTCTATATTAAGTACATTGCTTATGCTTTGTGTAGAGTGTTGGGTATAGATGGAGGAGTAGAGAAAATCAATTCTAGAATTTTAATGATGGTGTTAGATTTGCAAGATGTGCATTCTAGCACTAGTTATGACTATATACAGTATATCATTGAAAAAATGCATGAGGGGTTTATAGCTGTGCAGAAGATGAAAGATCCCAAGGAAAAGGAACCTAGGTTTTTACATTATTCTATCCTGATGCATTTGTTATTGCATTTCAATTATGAGATCATGAATGTGAACAATTTGAACCCTCAAAGGATTTTTCAAGACCGGCCCAATCCTATTCAATTTTGGGTTAGGATATGGAATTATAAATCCAAGGACTATGAGTTTTGTGGATTTGAGAACTGGATTGTATATCCCTTCATGTAGAGCATGGGTATCAGTAAGACTAGACTCCTAGTAAAGATGTTGCGCTTGTTGAGACCTTGTGAGTATGTGGATAAGTGGGAGGGTAACCATAACTGGGGAGATTTATTTTTAGAAGAAAATTTTACTATGATAAGGGTATATGGATGCACACATCCTCCTCATGTCCTACCTTATCATGTGCCATCCATATTTGCAGCTATGGAGTTCATCTGGCAGTTGTTGTTGACAGATAATGAGCACTTTGCACTGCATAGGAAGGGGACATTAACCCCTAGGCAATTTAAAAATTTTCAGTTTACAATTGGTAAGGGTGCCATTGATTTAGTAAGCACATGGTTGGAAAGATGGAAGATGAGAGCAACATTATACAGATACATTGACCCAAAAGGAATCATTGCAGGAGCTTCCTACCATACCAAACACAAATATACATGGGTTTTGTGTGGAGGAGGATGTTACAAGGAATATTCTTGATGAAGCTAAAGTGAGGACAAGAAGGGAGAGAATTTAGGAATTACTGAATTTGGAGAAGCAAATAAGAAGAAATGGACTATCATTTGGTGGTTTTTACCCTGACCTACCATATTTTGATAAGATCAAGGCTATGGTTGATAACTTTTACACACTTTGTGAGTAATTGTATAGAGTTTTAGATACAAAGAAAGGGGGAAAAGAGTCTGAGTATCCAGATTCTGAATATGACAGTGATAGTGATGGAGAATATGCCCATCCACCTCAAATTGACCAACCTCAATAGAATATTGTAGAGGCAGCTCAGATACAGGGAGAGCAAGGGCATATTATAGACTTGACTGAGGCATCCCAGCTAGATGATATAGAGGAGCCTACCACCAAGAGGCAAAAGGTTGACTTTGGTAAGACATCCTCTATAAGAAGGGAGAAAAGGGGA
>MU226283.1:447856-459686 GCA_018584345.1 Thuja plicata
TTTATTGTGTTGTCCTCTCTCTCTCTCTCTCTCTCTCTCTCTCTCTCTCTCTCTCTCTCTCTCTCTCTCTCTCTGCAATGTTTGTGTGACCATCAATTGTTTGGAAACCTAGCCAAATGTGAGTTTTTCGAGATTAAGGTGGAGTATTTGGCCCATATTATCTCTTGGGGGTATTTCTAAGGATCTTTCAAAGATACATGTCATTATGGATTAGCTAGCACCAACTAGTATTCCCAAGGTTTGTAGTTTCATGGGTTTGGTGGACTACTACCACCAATTTATGAAAGACGTTTATCGATTGACTCATCCTATCACTTCTCTTCAAAGGAAAGGGAAGAAGTTTGTTTGGTCCATGCAATGTGAGTTATATTTTTAGGACTTGAAGGAGTGTTTAAATAGTGAACCTATCTTGGAAATTCAAGATCCTATAGGTGAGTTCATGGTGTGTACTTATGCATCGATGGAGGGTGTTGTGGCAATTCTCATGTAGGAGGGATGAGTGATAACATAAGAGTCCTGAAAGCTCAAGGATCATGAGATGAACTATCCCACCCACGATTTGCACTTAGTGATGGTTGTGCATGTGCTAGTGCACTGGAGACATTTTATTTTAGGTTACTGGTTTGAGTTTCATAGAAATCATCATATCTTGCAGTATATCTTTTCTCAGCCAAACCTGAATGTATGGCAATGTCATTGGATGGAGTTTCTTTATGAGTTATTTTTTATATTCATTACATTAAGGGGAAGGAGAATGTTGTTGTAGGTGCCTTGAGTACGAGAAGGCATGAGATTTATATTTTTTCACTTGGTATAGATTTGCGTAGCTGTATTCTTTAGGATTTTCCTTGTGAGACTTGGTATCAGGAAGTGAGAGTGGAGATTGAGTCCAGAAATACCCTTGTAAGAAAATTTTTAGTTTAATCTTTGGAGTCAAATGGAATTTTACAACACCATGGGAACATTTATCTGCCCCTTGTTGGTTGTATTCCTGGTTTTGTTGGTTTGCCCTAAAATTTTGTTGTCTTCATGTCAAAGTTCTATCCCAAATCAAAAAATTTGTCCCAAATACAAGTATCCCTGTGAAAATTCTATGTTCTTAGGTCAAATTCCACATGAATATTGAAAAACCCAAAACCCTAAGCTGTCTTCTGAGTGAAAATGCAAAAAAGCCCTAAAATGTCAATCGAGTTTCTAATTTTGCATTACCTTTTTAAAAAACTTAAGTCATGTGCCTTTTTAAGTCGCCGGGTTGTTTAATCCTAAAAGCATATTCCATATTGTCATGAGACTTGGCAATTAACTGTTGTCAGGATGTCTGAGAAAGAAAGAGAATATTCCTTATAAGTTATGAGACTTAGCGAAGTCCTTTAGTCACAAAGTCTCCCAATGAAGAAACACATCATTTGGCAACATGGAAACAAGAAGTTAAGTCATGGTGTCGTGCAAAGTATCCTGCAATTAGTAAATTTTTATGAGACTTAGCGATTTCTTTAGTCACGGGTCTCCAGATCAAAACACAGTTAAGTGACAAGTTAAATGCTTATGTCGCATAGTCTCCAATTAGAAATTTAGTTAAGTAAAACATTCTGAGACTTGGCAACAAACCACAAAGTGATTGAAGTATATGGTAGTTGGGTAGTCGCTGGTTAAAAATGCTAAGTCAGCGTTTCTTCAGCGATTCAGAGACAAATAGTTAGGATGAGACATGTGTCCACAGTGAATAGAACAAATGTTAGTCACATGGTCTCCCAAAAGGAAAAAACCATTTGGTGATTAAGAGACTAAAGGGTATAAGGCTATGTATTTTAAAGTTTTCATGTAGTCTCCAAATGATTTAAGGTTTTTAAAAAATACTCAGTGACTTAGTGGAGCCGTCAGATGGAGAATGGGAAAAGATCAACGGTAGTCTTTGAGTCTCTATTAAATTTGCATAAGAGTAAAAATTTCTCACGACAATGAGATTAGCTTTAGTCGCATAGTATCTGAATCAAAATTAAAGGATAAAGCTATGTCACGTAGTCTCCAAAAGAAATATCAAGTAGCAGTTTTAATCAGCGATTGGGCGACTAAGGTTAGTCACGGGGTCTCGTAAAGTAAAATAAACATTCAGAGACTTAGCGATAAGAGTTTAAAAGATGAAAAGTAAACCTTCAGTCACGGGGTCTCCAAATAAACTCTGGGTTTGGCATTTGATCTAGTGACTTGGATTCATTCAGTCTTGTGATCGGTAGAAGTTAACCATGGTTAAGCTAAGTGAAGGAAATGATACAGTCGCTAGATCTCCAGAAGAATTGAGTTAAGAAATTTGAATAGTGACAAGGAGATGCTGCACAGTCGCGTGGTCACTAAATATGAAAAATGATAAAAGGCAACAGTTTTTGACATGACAATGTATAGATTCAGCGTCCAATGAGAATCTGGGAGATTAATTACTATGTAAAAAAGGTAGCTGAGATGTCTGGTGAAGAACCAATGACATGAAGACATGTCATTCTGTTCAAATTTTATAAGGGTTTTTCTTAAAACGCACTCATATGAATTTGATTTCCTGTCACATTCATGAGCTATGGATAGGATTTCAATTAATTCCACAACATGTTAACTTGAATGCAAAATTGATTGTCTCTTCAATGATGAGCTAAGTACTTGGAAAAGTTACCATAAAGAGATGATCGCAGGTTTATTTTCATTTATCATACATCCAGAATTGCAGAGCAAAGAGTTACTAGGTCTTCTATGTTCAAAAGGAAAAAATTGTTCAATTTTAGGGTAATTATCCAGTTTTCAAGGTTCTTGAATTTTTAGTAGTGCATAGAGAAGAGTAGGGAGTCCTGAGAGAATATTTGTCTCAATATCAGTGAAAGAGAAGTGGAAATAGAACAAGGTGAGTAAAGCAATCAGTGTACCTTCTACCAATGGGAAGAGTGATGAAGTAGATGATGATGCTAAGGGAAAGAGGAATTTCTCTGATGAATTTCTGAAGTTATTGCCTGGGTCTATGTAGAACAAGAGGGCAAATGCCAACTTATTGGCAGATGAGTATTGTGAAATCAGAGATGCCTGCACTTTAGGTTCCACAAGTTTTTCTCTATATAACTATTTTTATAATAATTCTGATAAAGCTATCCCAATATCAAACCCTTGGACTAGTGGTCTTGCTAGGTTAATTTTCCTTGATGTTTATGTAGATGTTGACTTGTTTCTAGGTCTTGCCAGCCATTATGATGCTCTATCTAGGACAATTAAGAAGAATGATGGTACTGCCCTATTGATTTTGAATAGGAATTCATTCATGCAAGCCTTTAGTTTATATAGTACCATGTCTACAAAAATTAATATTACAAAGCAAGAAGAAAGGTATAGATTAGAGCTTGGGGTTGCTAGAAACCAATTGCAGAAGCATATTCTTAAGGAAGTTAGAAACCATATTACCCCTATACCTGGAACTGCACCCTACTATTTTAAAGATTTGCATTTCTATATTAAGTACATTTCTTATGCTTTGTGTACAATGTTGGGTATAGATGGAGGAGCAGAGAAAATAAATTCTAGAATTGTAATGATGGTGTTAGATTTGCAAGATCTGCATTCTAGCACTACTTATGACTATATACAGTATATCATTGAAAAAATGCATGAGGGGTTTATAGCTGTGCAGAAGATGAAAGATCCCATGGAAAAGGAACCTAGGTTTTTACATTATTCTATCCAAATGCATTTGTTATTGCATTTCAATTATGGGATCATGAATGTGAACAATTTGAACCCTCAGAGGATTTTTCAAGACCGGCCCAATCCTATTCAATTTTGGGTTAGGATATATAATTATACATCCAAGGACTATGACTTTTGTGGATTTGAGAACTGGATTATGTATCCCTTGATGCAGAGAATGTGTATTAGTAAGACTCCCAGTAAAGGTGCTGCAGTTGTTGAGACCTTGTGAGTATGTGGATAAGTGGAGGGTAACCATAACTAGGGAGATTTCTTTTTAGAAGAAAATTTTACTGTGATAAGGGTATATGGATGCACACATCCTCCTCATGTCCTACCTTATCACGTGCCATCCAGAGTTGCAGCTATGGAGTTCATCTGGCAATTTTTGTTGACAGATAATGAGCACTTTGCACTGCATAGGAAGGGGACATTAACCCCTAGGCAATCTAAAAATTTTTGGTTTACAATTGGTAAGGGTGCCATTGAATTAGTAAGAACATGGTTGGAAAGATGCAAGATGAGAGCAACATTATACAGATACATTAACCCAAAGGAGTCATTGCAGGAGCTAGGAAGCTCCTAACTCCTACTGTACCAAACACAAATATACATGGGTTTTGTGTGGAGGAGGATGTTACAAGGAATATTCTTGATGAAGCTAAAGTGAGGACAAGAAGGGAGTGAATTCAGGAATTACTGAATTTGGAGAAGCAAGTAAGAAGAAATGGACTATCATTTGGTGGTTTTTACCCTGACCTACCATATTTTGATAAGATCAAGGCTATGGTTGATAACTTTTACAAACTTTGTGAGCAATTGGATAGAGTTTTAGATACAAAGAAAGGGGGAAAAGAGTTTGAGTATTCAAATTCTGAATACGAGAGTGATAGTGATGGAGAATATGCCCATCCACCTCAAATTGACCAACCTCAATAGAATATTGCAGAGGCGGCTCAGATACAAGGAGAGAAAGGGCATATTATAGACTTGACTAAGGTATCCCAGCCAGATGATATAGAGGAGCCTACCAC
Organism: Thuja plicata; assembly: GCA_018584345.1. Taxonomy (NCBI): domain Eukaryota; kingdom Viridiplantae; phylum Streptophyta; class Pinopsida; order Cupressales; family Cupressaceae; genus Thuja; species Thuja plicata. Next base: position 452,608 of record MU226283.1, read on the forward strand.
CAAGAGGTGAAAGGTTGACCCTGGTCAGACATCCTCTGTAAGAAAGGAGAAAAGGGGAGATAGGAAAAGTGCTCTTATTCCTAGCAATAGGTTATATGACCACAATTTTAGGAAAGTAATTAGACAAGGAAAGAGACAACAACATGATGATGAAGAGAACATAGAGGTGCCTCTTAAGGCATGTATTGATGAAAGGTTACTTCACCAGCAACAATTTTTGAGTGATGACAATTTTATTAAAACTAATGAGTTTAATATTTTTTTGAGATGGCATAAGAAGGAACAAATCAGAGAACAACTGAAGTTAGATGGTGAAGAGACAGTGACAAATGAGGCTTTGCTAGCTCTGCAAGCCTGTGACCCTAACAGTGAAGATGTCTGTCCTCATGAGGCAAGAAAAATGGTTTTAAACAGTGGAATTTTCCTTGCTGAGGGGTGGGATTTAGCCTCAGCATTCATAATTGATCAAATTAGAAAATAGCTAGATCTTAAGTTGGCAAGTGAGATTCAAATGGGCGACATGATTAAAGGATTTGGATATAGTCACAAATCACAAGCCTTTGCCATGTGGAACCTATGTCCAAGAGACCAAAAGCCTCAATTGGTAAACATTCAGGAGGGTATGGCTGTGAATCAAATGGTCTGGATAGTGCAAAATACTGGAGATCTTGAGATTTCCTAGATCATGACACATTGGGCACACTTGAACGAGGATAAGACAAAACTGTTGTATGAGAAGTGTGGTATTTTGATTGAGGAAGCTAGTGCCCTAGCGAAGGATAGGGAATTATGTCACATTAAGATACATCAACAGGACATGGTCATTGCTGAGATGACAAAGCAATTATAGGAGAAACCTAAAGTAGTTTATGTGCCCTCAGTGCAACCTTTGCAAATAGAGGAGAAAGTTGAAGCAAAGGAAGTGGTCAAAATAGAGGATGTGGCCCAAAAGAATAATGAAGTGGCTTTAAATGAATTAAGATGCATTCTTCAGCATAGGATAGATATACTCAAAGATAAAACATATATCATCCTCAATGCCTATAATAAATTACCCATATTACATACTGAAGTGATTGGGTACATTTCAGTTTTGAACCCTTATTTTGTCACTTGGTCCCCTAGGATACAAATGTTTTAGAAGCTTGCGTCTTTACAGCAGCATAGATCAGATTTACCTAAAATTGTTACAGAGGTAGAGGATGAAATAAAAAAGGTAAATATAGCCTTATCATTCTTTAAAGGAAACTTGAATTAGATAGAGGCTAAATTAAGCCTGTTTTCACTAGATTTTAATAGGTTTGTTCCTCCTTTGAAAGGAGAAGATGATCAGGTCAAGGCCTTGGAGGCCTAGAGGAGTGAGTTTAATAGCAGAATGCCAAGCAATGAGGCATTTATTTTAGGATCTAATTTAGATTTAGATGGCTTCAATAAGATTTTGGATGAGGCCTTTAAGGCAGAAACTGACATGAACAAGTTTTTAGTGGATGTTAAGAGCATCACTGATGTCAGATGGGAGAGACAGAAGGGACAATTGTAGAGCATACAGAGTTTTAAATGGCCTACTGAGGATGAAGTGACAGCTTCAGACTTAATGACCAAGCCAAAGAAAAAGTAGCTTATGGAAGTAGAGGAGGAGATCCTAGATGAAGAATAAAGAGGAACACTTGGCGCCTGACCATTGAGCACAGGGAGGTTAGTTATTTTCAAAGGCAAGTGTATGTTAGCCTGAAATGGTGGTCACTTGATCTCAGTATGAATATCAGATGCTATCCTAAACATTTTAAGACAAAGGCACTAGATTCCAAATGAAGACAAAGAAGATCATATCTTATCCCCTGTTTTTGTCTTTCCACCGCTTCTACATTCTCATTTCTTGTCTTTTCTGTACTTTTAGGGTTAGGTTCCTTAAACCATCCGAAGCTTGTTGAATCCTAATGTTAAGGATTCCAAGATGGTTAAGGGACTATATATATATGTGTGTGTGTGTGTGTATATATATATAATTGTAATAGTTGGGGGGCATGCAATATATTGAAAACTAGACTTTCTAAATTTGAGTTCCTGTCTTTGAGCTTTTTCAAGATTTTATTGTACTGAAGCAGAAACATATGACTAAAATAGAGTGCAAATTTAGTCTATCTTATTGTTGTCTCTTTACTTGTTGTGTATGCTCTTTTATGTTTAAATCTATAAGGCATTTTTAAGCATATTGGTTACAAGCTAGCTATTTAATTGCTTGCAAATTTCTTTCAAGGGAAGAACTAAGTTTTGTGAGTAGTTTCAGAGAGCATAACAATATCTAAGGATTTGATACAATATTGTAGATGTGACAGGATATTTTGTAAGGCATTTTATCTGAGTTGCATGTAGGTTGTAAGGCATCTTACAGTATTCTATTTTTATATTTCTGTGGATTTTTATTAATTCTATAAGCCCAAGGATAGGCACTGGTCTAGGAATTTGTATTGGTAATCTATCATCATCCAAATATTCAATACTATTCAAAATCATTTTAGTCAAATATACTTCTGTTATTAAGAACAAATGAGCTGAACTCATAAGGGTTTGCATCAGTAAGATACCATTCAGTTTGATAATCCCTTGTAGAGCGAATCATTAGGTTACCCCTCCTAAAGTAAAAGGAAGAAGGATGAAAGTCCTTGTCTCTTTGGTTTATATTATTAAGACCATAGCCTGGCTTGTAGTACTGTATTTCAAACTAATTATTGCAATCTCCAGGGTACTTTATAAGTTATTACAGTGAGGTCTGAAGTAAGTAACCAGTGAATGAATTAGTCCACCAAATACATAGGCTGGAGAATCAACAATCTTTCAATAGGTAATACCTGCCTGAGTCTATGGAATTCAAAAATGAAGGAGGTGATAATAGGTATCCCAAGTGTTATAAAATACCTTAGAAATTAGTCTTTCTCTTGTCAAAAGGGATTTTGCATTCAAGTATAGTCAATATACTGTCATTTTAAGGTTGTGGTGCAAGATAAAGAGCTAACAAATTGGCGACTCTACTAGGAAATAAGATTTTAAAGTCTTATCCAAGTATTTAGAATTCTATGGTGTTCTAAAATTTAAAATTTTCCACATAATACCAGTTGTAGTTTGATAAGTATTCATTCATTCCAAGTTATTGGGTTGCGACTCTAAAATAAATCTCTGAGATTAGTGCAAATTTAGTAAATATCTCTCAGAATGAATACTAGGTCAAGGATGAGAAATGATCCTGAGAAGGTTTGATATGGTGGAATCCCATCATCCTCAAGGATGGAAATGTCTTGGAGGAAAAAGAGAAACCAAGTTAGTATGGATGAAACCCCTCCAAGAGGTAAAAAAAGTAATGCTAGAGCAACATGAATAGCAATCAACATTCTCATGATGGAAATACTTCAGAGTATGAAGAAGCTACAGAAAGGCTATTAGAAACACCTACAGTCACTTCTACTTCTAATGAGAGAGAAGAAAAAAGTACATCTAGTTTAGATTCTGAAGATGCTCCCTCTGATGAGCTAGAAAATGAGGAGAAGTTCATCATGAAACAGCTTGCCCTTGTTCAACAAATGAAAAGGGAGAGAGAAATGAGAAACAAAAAACATGAGCATAAGAATGTTGATAAGAGCAAAAGAAGATCTTCAAGACATCAAAATATGAAAGATACAAAGAGGTCTCAAAAGGACTAGGAAATACCACTCACTTGTAAGGCTTCTAGTTCACAGAAGGACAAAGGTAAACAAAAGATGAGTAAATACAGAAATCAAGATCCTAAGTTTCAGAAGCCTTTAACAGAGAAAATATCCAAGTTGGATATTGACTTGGAAAAAATGAGAATTAAAAAAGAAACCATGGAGCAAATGTTAGAAAAGGCACAAATGGAAGCTGTAATAGTTGAAATGAAAAAGAAAATAGATTTTTTGTAGTCTTCAAAGTATTTTCATACTAGGCTAGAGAATATTAATGCTTCTAAAGCAAAAGCCACTACTTTCAAAGAGAATGATAGTTTTCAAAGGAAACCATTGCATACTAAAAGGTATAAATAGTTTAACTTTGTTGGTATCCTTGGATATCCTAATGCTTTCCCTAAAGATATGGGTGATATAGGAGAAAAGATCCCAAAGTTTGCAGGTAACAATGCTATTTCTTGTGAAACACATTTAAGAAAGTTCATTAATTTTGTTGATGATTTAAATATCACTCATGAGGATGTGTTAATGAAATTATTTTTTTAGTCTTTAGTGGAAGATGCAAGAGAATGGTTTAGGAGCCTTTCTAATGGATCTATTGTTTCTATAGATGAGTTGATTGAATTATTTAAGGATCAGTATGGAGATAAAACAAATAAAGGCTTTTTATTGAATGAGTTCAACAATATCAAGAAGAATTACAATGAAGAGGTCACTGAGTTTAATACAAGATTTCAAAGAGCTATGCACAAACTATTTAAGAAGATAAGGCTGGATGAAGAGGTATATCTAGAAACTTATTTGAATGCCTTTGATTCTAAAATGGGATATGTTCTTAGAGATAAAAACCCTAGAACTCTTACTGATGCTTATAAGATAGCAGTGAATATTGAAATGAACAGAAGAGTATCTGGTAAGTTGAATAGGAGGGATGACTCAAGGTTTAGTAGGAGAAATTTAAAAGAACCAGAGTATAAGGAATATAGGGCTCCTCAGAAAAATAGGCCTTCTTATAATACTACATACAATCCTCAAAATAGAATGAAAAACCATCCTTATGGAACTCAATTCAAAGATGGAAAGCCTGTTATTTTACCTAGAAAATAAAAGACAGATAACATAACTCTAAACCCTCTACATAAAAATGTTGTCCATTTTTGTAATGATGATCCTTGCTGTGAAGCTTGTGAAGACCCTCATAACCCTAATTTTTGTAATGTTTCCTTAGAATTGAGAGTAAGTGAAGAGCATGGAAATGATGAGGGTGAATAGTGTGATCATAGTATGACAAATACTTATTCATGCCATGATATAGATTCAGACAGTGAAAATGAAAATCACGATTCTTGTAGTTCACAAAGAAGGGTAGAAAATCATCATCAACAGATTTTGTCTGATAGTGAAGCCGAGGAAACTGATGACCTTATAAGATGTTATGCTCAAGACAATCAGGATGTTCCACTTATTAGAAAAGCTTCAGATGAAGAGAAAGATAGGATTACTATAGATTTAGTGAACAAGGCTAAAAGCAACTACCATTTGAGAAACAGAGTAGTGGGTAGTACTGGTAGTCAGCCATCAGGTGTCTTTATAAAAGAAAATAAGATAGACACTAAGTATGTGCAAAAAAAGGAAGGACCTGGTGAAAATGTAAATAAACATAAGGTCAAAAACATTACAAAAACCCTTGAACCAAATGTTGTACTAAAAGGAGAATTGAAAAGGCAAGAAACAAGTACTCCTGTTCAAAAGATGGAAAGCAAAAAGTTAAAAGAACTAGCTCTGAATGAACATACTGAGGAAAGTGATATCACTATTGATAAATCAAAATCTTCAGATGTGAAATATACTCCAGTAGATATGGGTCAATGTTTGTCCCAAATGACAGATAAGGTACCATTTCTAGAGGTGATGAGAATTAAAGAACACAAGGAAAAGGTAATGTCATTGTTAAACACTGTGACCATAATAAAGATCCAAAGTCCAGAGAATGTTAGCGAGAAACCAATTAACAAAGGGAAGGAAGTTGAGGTGTTAACATCTGAGATTCCTCAAATTTTATTGAATACAACTTCTTCCCCAAAAGTTGTTGACCCATTTTTTATTTCATTGATAATTAATGGAAAGATGATAAAAATTTGTATGATTGATTTAGGAGCATCTAATACTCTTATGCTAGTGGAAATCATGAGGTCAATGGGATTAAAAGTTGATACTCCTCATGGGAGATGTCAAGCTATGGACTCTAGAGAGGTCCTTGTGATTGGTACCATTGAGGCTATGCCTTACAAATTAGCAGTCTGCCCTGATGTAGTAATGACTATTAATGTTCTTGTGGTTGACATACCACCACATTATGGCATGTTTCTATCAATAAAGTGGAGTGCTTCAATGGGAGGTATTATACAAAGTGATTTATCATATTCTACTTTTAACATTGCTGGAGAAATTTTTAAGGTCTTAAGGGAGAGTATAACTCCTCACATGATAGAAAGATTTGAAGAAACTAACATTAATTGTTGCATTGATATGGATATGGAGAATTTCAGGATGCAAAAAACTGAACTTTATTATCAGCATGAAGAGGTTGACCCTCTGAACAGAGAGTTGATTATGCAAGGAGATGGTTTGTGGAAAATGTGCTTTGATGGGGTTGCTCTAAAGAAGGATCAGGGGCAGGTGTATTATTGGTATCTCCATCAGGTATAACTTTTAAATATTCATTTCTATTAGCCTTCCAATGTACAAACAATACTACAAAATATGAGGCTTTGTTTTTAGGACTTGAAATTGCTATCAAACATGGTATAAAATGTTTAAAGGTTTATGGTGATTCTGAGTTGGTAGTACCTTAAGTCAGATCAAAATATGCAGTAAAGAATGATAGATTGAAAATGTACAAGTATGCCATTTGGGATCAAATTGAAATGTTTGATGCCTTTGATATAAGTTGGTTAGAAAGGTCAAAGAATATAATGGCTGAATTTTTAGCGAATGTTGCTTTAAAAATGATGATTTGACCCTACATGGGGTGTCAATACTAGAAGTCAAAACAAGACCAATTGTTCCAGACAACATATACAACTGGCAGGTTTTCCAAGATGATCAAGATATTCTGAGGTTTATGCAATGTCTAGATCATTATGAGAACTAGAGTATAGATTGTAGTTCTTTACTAGAAAACAATGATGGAAAAGACTACATTTTAGGAAATGAGGTTTTCCAGTTGAGTTCTACTCAGATTCCTAGGGGTTTGATTGAACTTGAAGCATTGTTTAGTAGTCAACAAAATGATTCATCAAAATTAAGCAATGCCAAGGTTGAGGATTTAGAAGAAATAAATTTAGGATCTGAAAATAGTCCTCAAATAGTTTATATTGGAAA
>MU226283.1:459736-490768 GCA_018584345.1 Thuja plicata
CAAGGTTGAGGATTTAGAAGAAATAAATTTAGGATCTGAAAATAGTCCTCAAATAGTTTATATTGGAAAGGGTTTAGACTCTCATATAAGGGTAAATTTGATCAAATTATTAAGAAAATATAAACATGTCTTTGCTTGGTCATATGAGGATTTGAAAGCCTATAACGAGGACCTTTTTCAACATGAAATCCCATTGAAGTTAGTTGTGAAACCATTTAGGAAAAAATAGAGGCCTATTAATCCCTTGTTGGCTCCTAAGATGTAGCAAGAATTGATGAAATTAAAGGATGCTGGGATAATCTAGCCAATCATACACTCAACTTGGGTATCAAATTTAGTACCATTCAGAAAGAAGAATGGTGATATCAAACTATGTGTGGATTTCAAAAATCTAAATATTGCGTCATTAAAAGATAATTATTCCTTACCTAATATGGAAGCAATGTTGCACAAGGTGACTGGTTGTGAGTTGGTGTCTATGATGGATGGTTTCTCAGGATACAACTAGGTCTTAGTTAAAGAATTGGAACAATACAAAACTACATTTACCACTCCATGGGGAATCTATGTTTATATCAGAATGTCATTTGGACTAATAAATGCAGGAGCAAATTTTCAAAGGGCCATGGATGTTTCTTTTAAAGAATTCATTGATTTATTCATGGTCATTTATCAGGATGATTTGACTGCATATTCTAAGAAAGATGTGGATCACTGTGATCACTTGGGTAAGATTTTCAATAAGGCATTGGAATATGGTGTCCCACTGAATCCCAAGAAATGTCATTATGTAGTAAAAGAGGGAAAGTTGCTTGGACATATAGTATCTACGGAAGGGGTAAGAATAGACCCTGAGAGAGTAGAAGCAATTCAGAGGGTGATTGCTCCAAAGAACTTAAAAGGAGTGCAATATTTCTTAGGAAAGATCAATTTTGTTAGAAGGTTCATAGCAAATTTTGCAGAGATTGTTAAACCCATTGAAAATTTGTTAAAGAAAGAGGCCAAATTTGTTTGGAATGAAGAAGCCCAACAAGCATTTGAGAAAATAAAAAAAAAGCAGTACAAGAAGATCCAATTTTGAAATATCTAGATTATATGAAGCCTTTCTCTTTGTTTTCATTTGCATCATTTCATACAATTGCTACTATTTTTCTACAAAAAGATGAACAAGGATTTGAACACCCAATAGCTTTCTACAGTAAATCCTTACAAGCTGTAGAACTTAATTATGAAATAATGGAGAAGCAGGCTTATGCTTTGGTAAAATGTGTGAAGTCTTTTAGGCCATACTTGGTTTGTGCTAAAATACAAGCATATGTTCCTCATTCAATATTGAAAGATATCCTCATACAGTCAAAGGTAACTGGTAAGAGGTGTAAATGGATCACCAGAATTCAAGAATTTAACCTTGAGATCCATATTACAAAATTAATAAGAGGACAAGGTTTAGCAAAGTTCATGATAGAAGAAAACTTGGATCTAGTACAAACAAATTAGACATATATGCATGATCAAACTACTACAAGCATAGAGAGGCAACCATTCTATACAAATATTGTGTTTTTTCTCAAAAATGCCAAATGTCCTGATCATGTGTTAGAGAATCAGAATAGAAGTTTGAGATTGCAAGATCAAAAATACACTTTGATTCAAGGTGACTTGCATTGGAAAGATAATAATGGTGTATTGTTGTTATGCCTTGATAAATACCAAGCTGAAAGAGTCTTATGTGAAATGCATGCAGGAGAATGTGGAGGTCATTTTTCTACTAAAACTACTGCCCATAAGATTTTAAGGGCTGGATACTATTGGCCCACTTTATTCAAAGATACTTATGAACATGTTAGAAAGTGTGAACCTTGTCAAAGGTTCTCAAACAAGCTGAAATTTTTAGGTGCTCTATTGCTAAACCTAGTAAGTACTGAAGCTCCTTTTACTGTGGGGAATTGATTTTATTGGTGAATTCTAGGAGAAATCTAGTGGAGGACACAGTTGGATATTAGTCGCCATAGATTATTTTACCAAGTGGATTGAAGCCATCCCTACAAAGAAAGCAACAAGCAGGGTAGTTAGTGAATTTATCATGGATAATATTATAACCAGATTTGGTGTACCTACTAAGTTAGTAATGGATAATGCCATGAGTTTTAGATTATAAGAAATGATATATTTCTATGAAAAATATGGGATTACAATATCATATTCATCCCCATATCATCCACAGGATAATGGACAAGCTGAGTCTAGTAATAAGAGTACATTGAAAATATTAAAAAGGACTCTGGAAAATAATAAAAGAGCATGGCATACTAAGTTGAAGCTAGCACTTTGGGCTAACAGAATAATAGTGAAAAAACTAACTGGTAAGTCTCCATTTGAGCTCGTGTATGGCGTACATGCAAGATTGCCTATCAATAATTTATTTCTAGTATATCAGTTTATACAAGAGGAACATTTAGATGTTTCTGATAATATGCAAAATAAAATGATTCAATTGATAGAATTGGATGAAGTAAGAAGAAATAGCCAAAAAGAAAACATAAAGTTGCAACAAAAGATGAAATACCTTTTTGATAAAAGGGCTACTGAGAGAAAATTTCAGTTTGGTGACTTAGTTCTCCAGTGGAATGCAAGAGAAGAAGATAAAGGAAAACACAAGAAATTTGAGTCTTTATGGCTTGGACCATTTATTATTTCTCAAAACTTTGGAAAAAACTCTTACTTACTAAAGAACATGGATGGAGAGAATTTTGAGTTACTTGTGCATGGGCAATTCCTGAAGCCCTTTTTCAACTAAGAATAAAAAATCATACACAAGTAAGTATGTATCATATTGTGAATACTTTCCTTCATTTATGTAAATACTGTAAATAGTTTCCCTTCTATTTTAGGTTAGTTGGTGTCCTCTTTATTTTTTGTAAGGTTTGCAACCAGAGATTCTATGGTTCTTTGTCATAAACTATGTTTAGTCAATCCTCAGGTAGAGCCACTGTTGGTTGTATTCTTGGTTTTGTTGGTTTGCCCTAAAATTTCGTTGTCTTCATTCCAAAGTTCTATCCCAAATCAGAAAATCTATCCCAAATTGAAGTATCCCTGTGAAATTTCTATGTTCTTAGGTCAAATTCCACATGAATAGTGAAAAACCCAAAACCCTAAGCTGTCTTCTAAGTGAAAATGCAAAAAAGCCCTAAAATGTCAATTGAGTTTCTAATTTCGCATTACCTTTTTAAGAAACTTAAGTCATGTGCCGTTTTAAGTCACCAGGTTTCTTAATCCTAAAAGCATATTCCATATTGTCATGAGACTTGGCGATTCACAGTTGTTAGGATGTATCAAAAACAAAGAGAATATTCCTTATAATTTATGAGACTTAGTGAAGACCTTTAGTCGCGAAGTCTCCCAATGAAGAACCACGTCATCTAGAAACATGGAAACAAGCAGTTAAGTCACGGTGTCGCGCAAAGTATCCTGCAGTTAGTAATTTTTTATGAGACTTAGCGATTGCTTCAGTCACGGGGTCTCCAAAGTAGAACATAGTTAAGTGACAAGTTAAATGCTTATGTTGCGCAGTCTCCAATTAGAAAGTCAGTTAGGTAAAATATTCTGAGACTTGGCCACAAACCGCAAGGTGATTGAACTATATGGTAGTCGGGTAGTCGCTGGTTAAAAATGCTAAGTCAACATTTCTTCAGTGATTTGGAGACAAATAGTTAGGAAGAGACACGTGTCCACAGTGAATAGAAAAAAGGTTAGTCGCATGGTCTCCCAAAAGGAAAAAATCATTTGGCGATCAAGAGACTAAAGGGTATAAGGCTATGTATTTTAAAGTTGTCGCATGGTCTCCAAATGATTTAAGGTTTTTAAAACATACTCAGTGACTTAGCGGAGCTGTCAGATGCAGAATGGGAAAAGATCAACGATAATCGCTGAGTCTCTATTAAATTTGCATAAGAGTAAAAAGTTCTCGCGACCATGAGATTAGCTTTAGTCGCATAATCTCTGAATCAAAATTGAAGGATAAAGCTATGTCATGTAGTCTCCAAAAGAAATATCAAGTAGCAGTTTTAATCAGTGATTGGGTGACTAAGGTTAGTCGTGGGGTCTCATAAAGTAAAATAAACATTTAGAGACTTAGCAATAAGAGTTTAAAAGATGAAAAGTAAACCTTCAGTCGCGGGGTCTCTGAATAAACTCTGGGTTTAGCATTTGATCTAATGACTTGGATTCATTTAGTCGCGTGATCACCAAAATTTAACCATGGTTAGGCTAAGTGAAGGAAATCATACAGTCACTAGATCTCCAAAAGAATTGAGAGTTAAGAAATTTGATGAACGATAAGGAGATACTGCACAGTCGCATGGTCGCTAAATATGAAAAATGATAAAAGGCAGCAGTTGCTGACATGACAACTTAGAGATTCAGCGTCCAATGAAAATCCAAAAGATTAATTATTGTGTTAAAAAGGTAGCTGAGATGTCTGGCAAAGAACCAATCATATGAAGACATGTCATTCTGTTCAAATTTTATAAGGGTTTTTCTGAAAACGCACTCATATGAATTTGACTTCCTGTCACATTCATGAGCTACGGCTAGGATTTCAATTAATTCCTCAACATGTTAACTTGAAGGAAAAATTGATTGTCTCTGTTGGTACTCCTAAATTTGGAACAAATTTGGAGTGACCATGTTAAAATTTTCAGATAAGCAAAGTGAATACCCTTGAAATTTTGTGTGAGAAGGCTTAGCCAGAATGCTTGTAAAAGATGCCCGGATTGTTTTCATGAGGTACAGATTGAGAAGAGGCTTCAATGCCTTCCATTTGGCATATGCAGTGGGTCCCAACTCCTGAATTCCAATTCTGATATGTTTAGGGGGTAGTCATTTTGAGGGGGTCACCTAATTCTGCATGTTGCTAAAGTGTTATTTTGTTGTCCGGAGCCTAGTTTGCTTTTGAATATCTTGCAGCCTGTTATGTGTCATGACCTGCCACTCTGGGGATGTTGAGTATGTATATCAGAGAACCTACCTTTCAAATCCCAAGTCATTTCGATACGTTTTGACTAGATTTCAAATCCCTCAAAGTTGGTAATTTACTGTTGTCATGCATTGTGCAATTATTCAGATATCTGAATAGCCCATTTTGAGTTCTTGAAAATCTATACCCGGGTGAACATTTTGGATAATTGACTTGTCCCTCATATTGAAAACATAGGAGTGTACTCACCTGAGGAGTTATAGATTCTTGCAAATCCATTTATCCACTTTGCCAGAGCCTTTCCGTTTCCAATTTAATTAAGGTTTCACTGAAAATGCAGAATTCAGAATTAAGTGGCATACTTTGTGCTTTCCCTATTTGCACCCAGTTCAAGGTCAGACATAATTGAATGTGGATCTGCATTGTAGACCTAGGAATGAACTCCTTTGAAGATTCTCAAACTTTGACCAATCCGGTAGATCACGTTTCTTTGCTGATTCTGAACCCAATTTCTACATATCTGTTGTGCTTCGGTTCAGAAAGTGTTTAGGGTGCTAAATTTGTAGATTGGTATCAGTTGAACTGTTTGCTTTCAGAATAAGTTAATTGAGGGGTCATGTTCCACATATGACATTCAATCAGGCTCCAGAGGTTGAAATTCTGAAAGATCTTTTTGATGGATTTGCAAGTCCAGTTTCAGAGGTAGTTTATTCAGTTTGCAGTACAAAACAGAATTAAGTTTTCAGATGACCATTTTGCATAAGTGATATCTTTCTATCTGAAAGATATTTTCAGGGTCCGATTATGGGAACATCCTCATTGCATATGAATGTACTATGTGACCTAATGGTGAAATTTCAGAGCTTGTTTCAATGTTTTTGCAATGGTTGATCTGAAGGGGATTTATGGTGATTCAGCATTTGCACCTATGTAGTTTTCTGGAAGGCTAAGTTTGCACTGTTATATCTAGTGCCTGAAGGTGAATCTGGTAAATTCCTTCTGCATGTCTATTCAATGGTAATCAATGAATCATTTTACCGAATGCCAGAGTCTGATTACTTGTTTCAGTGAATTTTTAAAGGTAGCCCCAAAGGCTAATTACCATTAATGTGATTAAACGACATAAGTGTCAAAATGGTTATAGAGGCCACCGGTTTGTACTTAATGTTCAAAATTTTAAAATATGGAAGTATAGATAGGAGGCAACATTGCAAGAGTGTTTTCAAATATGCAAAGCAATAATCAATGCCTTCCACCATTCAACATTTTGTCGAATTGTTCATATTGACAGAATTGTGTTTTTAATGCCAGTTGCATTCTCATTGGGGATTATGTTTACAATGTTACTGTTGAGGGGGCTTTTGATAATTTTTTACTCATCTATGATTTCAAATAAATTTGGGAGGCAGAAATCAGCGCATCAACAAATTAGCAAAGTTACTTTGAAAGTGTATATGTTGGAATGTATAATTGAAAGACATAGTGCAAAGCGGAGCCATTACAATTTTAAAAGGAACCCAGAGATAAACATTATTATTAAATGTGCAGCTCCTAGTAGAGAGGGTTTCCCAATGTGACATGAGTTTGGGGAGATCAGTCAACCCATGGAGAATTTGAAATGGAGTTCCTGCGCCAATGAAAGAGGAAATATGTTAAATTTTTCAAAACATTAAAACCACCGCCTTTGCCATGTAGTGCGTAGTTTTCAGAGGAGAGATAAATAAGTTTTTATTGAAATGTTTAAAAAACCATTACAATAATGGTGCGCCCAGCCAAGGAAGAAAGGAGTTTAATGTTTATTCTAAACAAAACCAAATAGCAAATGGTATGCTGCAGACCATGCTGGGAGGAAATGTTTTAATGATTCTTTTCATTTAACATTGCATTTTAAAAACCATAGGATTGGGGTGTAGCATTCAAAGGGAAAGTAAAGATTGTTTTCAAATGTAAACATTGCAAATCACAAACATAGCAGTCCAAGAGGAAGATGCATAGCAGAATGGAGGGCCACTGTTTTCATGGTTTTAGATTATAGAAAGAAAACTTCAATGCATTGTTTCCAGCAGGCTATGATAGCAGTGGAGAGAAGTTGGAGATTTCTTAAAAACATTAAATATAAACTCACAGCAAATCAACATTGCCAGCAGCTTGCAATTGCATTTGGTGGAGTAAGGTTCTGATTTTTTAAAAACTTTAAAATCAAATTACATTGCAAAGTACACTTCCAGCAGTCTGCGATAGAAAATGGTGAAGTAATTTGAGATTTTGGAAAGTTTTAAAGTGCAAATTTGCAGATATTACTCCATAGAAAGGGGCGCCCTGGCTATTTAAACACATTCATGGTCTCCATTTTCACAGATTCAAAGCCATTAATGAGCAGTTTTTTCAACAAGTTCCCAGGAAAATGAAAAACAATGAAATTCTTTTATCCCATATGGCCTGTGTAGTTGCGTTTTTGGTCTTTATATACCAAAATGCATTCTTTATAAACAAGAAAGAGAGCCCAGAGGCTCTTGGCGGCTCTTTGAGGGCTGGAGGAAGGAAGGCATGGACAAGACACAGTATTTTAACACAAATTTCAAAAATGGCTTTAAACCATAAAAACTATTATCCCACATTGTTCCTGCAATGGAATTTCGAAATGCATATAAGGAAAAACACAAATATATGAAATGTGAAGCTGAAGAGGAGGCTATCCACGCACGCGCCCAGTCATCCGACTGCCTCAGTTTCCATGCCCAGATTTGGAAGGAAGGTAAATTTTGGCGAAAGCAACATGCAACATTTGGTCGCATGGTCGCATGAAGTTCTAGTCGCGCAGTTGCGAGTCAGTCAGTCGGGAGAAGGTTTGCAGATAACCGCTAGGATTCAGAGACTTGGCGACTAACTGCTAGTGGTTAGTCACGTAGTCAGAAGCTGCAGAGAGTTGACTGCCAAGACTTGGCGACTAACCGCTAGAGGTTAGTCACGAAGTAGCCAGAAGGAGATGTTAGCTACCGCGACGAGGAGTTAGCCGTTGGTCATGTAGTCGCGAGATGGATTTAGTCGCCGGATGCCAATCGCAAGGTCGCCTAGGATTGACAAATGAGGTAAAATTTGCTCGCAACTTAGAAATTAAGGCTTGTCGCATGGTCGCTAGATTCAACTGTGGTTAGTGAAAATACTCAGAGACTTAGAGACAAATAAAGAAGGCTAACTGGGGTTAAAAGGCACAGTCAAAGACCAGTTTATGATAGCGAATAAGAGGGTGCCACATGTCAAAATTTGGTGAAGTCTGGTCAAAAATGCAGAGAATGAAGAATTTCAGGGGATAAAAAGGGATAAAATGTGCACAGAATTTAAATACTGTAATGGTTAAAGCTATAGTATATGCATGATATTAATGGAAAAATAAATCAAATTTGCACAGGTGTGACAAAAGGGTAATTTTTTTAAATTGGAAAATATTAAAATATCATGGAAACATTAGGGCATAATCTTTTTCCATAGTCTTCAAAGGGTATTTTATTACAAATCATGTTATACAAGCTTTCCCAGAGAGTTTATAGTTAAATTTTGGAAATCAGATTTTCAGAGGGTAAAGTCAAATTTTTATTTAAGATGACATTTAAAATCAGATTTGTTAAGAGCTTTCTGGGATGATTTTTGAGAAGATATTTTCAAAGGGAGATATGACTGGATTTCAGAGCTATTATGAGGATAAAATCAGATATTTTCTCAGACAGATGGACTCAGTTTTTAAAAGATATATCAGATATTTTGGAAGACTTGGAAAGACAAGTAAAATCAGATTTGTGAAGTCATCTAGAAGGATTAGATATTTTGAAAAGAAGGAATTGGTGAAAATCAAATTTGAAGAGAAGGACAGGTGTTGGCTAGACATAATTTTTAGGGTTTCTTCTCTTCTATATCTTTCTTTCTTTTCTCAGTTGTAAGGGTTCCTTTCATCTGCTCTATTCTGGTTTTTTCCTGTAGATGCCCAGAGCAGGTCCCTGTCAGTCTTGTGGAAATTTTATTGTAAGATATACTTCTATGTCTTTGTATATTCATGAAAGCTTATTGTCTGGATGTGTTGAAGCAGAATACAATAATAGAATACAGTGTGGTTCTCCCTCTTTCATATTATCTTGTCTCTTTGTATTTTGTTTGTGCTCTAGTGTGTTTCACCTGTAAGGTATTTGAAATACACCTGCTATAAGGTAGTGTGTTTAATTATTTATGAGTTCCTTTCAAGGAGAGGACTACGTTTTATAGATAATTTTAGAGATCAAAGCATTGTGATAAGGATTTGATGCAGATGTATGTATATGAGAGGATAGTTTGTAAGGCACTCTATCTCAGGTGCATGTAGTTTGTAAGGCACTCTACAGTATCTCTATTAGTTTATCTCTATTGATTCATGTTTTCATTGACTCTTTGCCCAAGGGATAGGCACTGATCTAGAGTATAGTTTGCAGTTTGTTCCTCATCCAATATCAAAAACCATTTCAATTAAACATACTTTTGTTACTGAGAACAAATGAGCTGAACTCATAAGGATTTGTATCAGCAGGATACTATTTAGTTTGTTAATCCCTTGAAGAGTGGATCATTAGGTTATCCCTCCTACAATAAAAGGAAGAAGGATGAAAATCCTTGTATCACTGGTTCTTGTTATATTTACAACCATGGTATGTATGGTTAAATCTTGCATTTGATTATGCTTGGTCATTTGTAAGATGATTTATAAGTTGGTTTAACAAAGATACATAGAAAATCAGTGTCCACATTAATACATACTATGCAAACAGCAATCATAAGAGGTAAAACCTACCTGAGTATATGTGGAGCTGAAAAAAGAAGAAGGACCTTATCCAGTCCTTAGTAATTAGGCTTTTCTTGTCTCTGAATCAGTATTAGAAGGCATGGTGTTCAAGTAGTCATTTCAAGCACTGTGATTCATACAAGAAAAAACTCTAACAGTCTCTACAATGATGAGCTAAGTACTTGGAAAAGTTACCATAAAGAGATGATCGCAGGTTTATTTTCATTTATCATACATCCAAAATTGTAGAGCGAAGAATTTCTAGGTATTCTCTGTTCAAAAGGCATAAATTTTTCAATTTTAGGGTGATTCTCTGATTTTCAAGGTTCTTGAATTGTTAGTAGTGCACAGAGAAGAGTAGGGAGTCCTGAGAGAAGATTTGTCTCAATATCAGTGAAAGAGAAGTGGAAATAGAACAAGATGAGTAAAGCAGTCAGTGTAGGTTCTACCAGCAGGAAGAGTGATGAAGTAGACGATGATGCTAAGGGAAAGAGGAATTTCTGATGAATTTCTAAAGTTATTGCCTGGGTCTACACAGAACAAGAGGGAAAATGCCAACTTATTGGCAAATGAGTATTGTTAAATAAGATATGCCCACACTCTAGGTTCCATAGGTTTTTCTCCATATAAATATTTTTATAATAATTTTGATAAAGCTATCCCAGTATCAAACCCTTGGACTAGTGGTCTTGCTAGGTTAATTGTCCCTAATGTTTAGGTAGATGTTGACTTGTTTCTAGGTCTTGTCAGCCTTATGTTGCTTTGTCTAGGACAATTAAGAAGAATGATGGTATTGCCCTGTTGATTTTGAATAGGAATTCATTCATGCAAGCCTTTGGTTTATATAGTACCATGTCTACCAAAATTAATATTACCAAGCATGAAGAAAGGTATAGATTATAGCCTAGGGTTGCTAGAAACCAATTGCAGAAGCATATTCTTAAGGAAGTTAGAAACCATATTACCCCTATACCTGGAACTGCACCCTACTATTTTAAAGATTTACATTTCTATATTAAGTACATTGCTTATGCTTTGTGTAGAGTGTTGGGTATAGATGGAGGAGAAGAGAAAATAAATTCTAGAATTTTAATGATGGTGTTAGATTTGCAAGATGTGCATTCTAGCACTAGTTATGACTATATACAATATATCATTGACAAAATGCATGAGGGGTTTATAGCTATGCAGAAGAAGATGAAAGATCTCAAGGAAAAGGAACTTAGGTTTTTACATTATTCTATCCTGATGCATTTGTTATTGGATTTCAATTATGGGATCATGAATGTGAACAATTTGAACCCTGAGAGGATTTTTCAAGACCGGCCCAATCCTATTCAATTTTGGGTTAGGATATGGAATTATACATCCAAGGAATGTGACTTTTGTGGATTTGAGAACTGGATTGTATATCCCTTGATGCAGAGAATGGGTATCACTAAGACTAGACTCCCAGTAAAGGTGTTGCAGTTGTTGAGACCTTGTGAGTATGTGGATAAGTGGGAGGGTGACCATAACTGGGGAGATTTATTTTTAGAAGAAAATTTTACTATGATAAGGGTATATGGATGCACACATCCTCCTCATGTCCTACCTTATCATGTGCCATCTAGATTTGCAGCTATGGAGCTAATCTGTCATATGTTGTTGATAGATAATGAGCACTTTGCACCGCATAGCAAGGGGACATTAACCCCTAGGCAATTTAAAAATTTTCAGTTTACAATTGGTAAGGGTGCCATTGATTTGGTAAGTACATTGCTAGAAAGCTACAAGATGAGAGCAAAATTATACAGATACATTGACCAAGAAGGATTCATTACAGGAACTAGGAAGCTCCTAACTCCTACCATACCAAACACAAATATACATGGTTTTTGTGTGGAGGAGGATGTTACAAGAAATATTCTTGATGAAGATGAAGTGAGAACAAGAAGGGAGAGAATTCATGAATTACTAAATTTGGAGAAGCAAATAAGAAGAAATGGACTATCATTCGGAGGTTTTTACCCTGACCTACCATATTTTGATAAGATCAAGGCTATGATTGATAAATTTTACAAATTCTGTGAGAAATTGGATAGAGTTTTAGATATGAAGAAAGGGGGAAAAGAGTCTAAGTATTCAAAGTCTGAATATGAGAGTGATAGTGATGGAGAATATGCCTATCCACCCCAAAATGACCAACCTCAATAGAATATTATAGAGGTAGCTCAGATATAGGGAGAGAAAGGGCATATTATAGACCTGACTGAGGTATCCCAGTCAGATTATATAGAGGAGCCTGTCACCAAGAGGCAAAAGGTTGACCCTGGTAAGACATCCTCTGAAAGAAAGGAGAAAAGGGGAGATAGGACAAGTGCTCTTATTCCTGGCAACAGGTTATATGACCACAAGTTGAGGAAAGTAATTAGACAAGGAAAGAGACAATAGCATGATGAAGAAGAGAACACAGAGTTGCCTCTTAAGGCATGTATTGAGGAAATGTTACTTCACCAGCAACAATATTTGAGTGATGACAATTTTATTAAAAATAATGAATTTAAAGATTTTCTGAGATGACATAAGAAGAAACAAATCAGAGAACATCTGAAGTTAGATGGTGAATAGACAATGACAAATGAGGCTCTACTAGCTCTACAAGGCTATGACCTTGATAGTGAAGATGTATCTCCTGATGAGGCAAGAAAAATGGTTTTAACAGTGGAATTTTACTTGCCGAGGGCTAGGATTTAGCCTCAGCATTCATAATTGATCAAATTAGAAAACAACCAGATCTTAAGTTGGCAAGTGAGATTCAGATGGCTGACATGATTAAAGGATTTGGATATAGTCCAAAATCACAAGCCTTTTCCATGTGGAACCTATGTCTAAGAGACCAAAAGCCTCAATTGGTAAACATTCAAGAGAGTATGGTTGGGAATCAGATGGTCTAGATAGTGCAGAATACTGGAGATCTTGAGATTTCCCAGATCATGACACATTGGGCACACTTGAACGAGGATAAGACAAAAATGTTGTCTGAGAAGTGTGGTATTTTGATTGAGGAAGCTAGTGCCCTAGTGAAGGATAGGGAATTATGTCACATAAAGATACATGAACAGGACATGGTCATTGCTAAGATGACAAAGCAATTACAGGAGAAACCTGAATTAGTTTATGTGCCTTCAGTGCAGCCTTTGCAGATAGAGGAGAAAGTTGAAGCAAAGGAAGTGGTCAAAATAGAGGATGTGGCCCAAAAGAATAATGAAGTGGCTTTAAATGCATTAAGATGCATTCTTCAGCATAGGATAGATATACTCAAAGATAAAATAGATATCATCCTTAATGCCTATAACAAATTAACCATATTACATATTGAAGTGATTGGGTACATTTTAGTTTTGAACCCTTATTTTGTCACTTGGTCTCCTAGGATACAAATGTTTGAGAAGCTTGCCTCTTTACAACAACATAGATTAGATTTACCTAAAATTGTTACAGAGGTAGAGGATGAAATAAAAAAGGTAAATATAGCCTTATCATTCTTTAAAGGAAAGTTGAATCATATAGAGGCTAAATTAGGCCTATTTTCACCAGATTTTAATAGGTTTGTTCCTCCTTTGAAAGGAGAAGATGATTAGATCAAGGCCTTGGAGGCTTGGAGGAGTGAGTTTAATAGAAAAATTACAAGCAATGAGGCATTTATTTTAGAATCTAATTTAGATTTAGATGGCTTTAATAAGATTTTGGATGAGGCCTTTAAGGCAGAAACTAACATAGACAAGTTTTTAGTGGATGTTAAGAGCATCACTGATGTCAGATTGGAGAGACATAAGGGACAACTACAGAGCACACAGAGTTTTAAATGGCCTGCAGAGGATGAAGTGACAGCTTGGGACTTAATGACCAATCCAAAGAAAAAGTAGCTTGTGGAAGTAGAGGAGGATATCCTGGATGAAGAATAAAGAGGAACACTTGGCGCCTGACCATTGAGCATAGGGAGGTTAGTTATTTTCAAAGACAAGTGTATGTTAGCCTGAAATGATGATCACTTGATCTCAGTATGAATATCAAATGCTATCCTAAACATTGTTAGACAAAGGTGCCAGATTCCAGATGAAGACAAAGAAGATTAGATCTCATCCCATGCTTTTGTCTTTCCACCGCTTCTACATTCTCATTTCTTGTCTTTTCTATACTTTTAGGGTTAGGTTCCTTAAACCATCCAAATCTTGTTGCATCCTAATGTTAAGGATTCCAAGATAGTTAAGGGCCTATACATACATCAAAAATTATAATAGTTCAGGGGCATAATATATATAAAAAACTAGACTTTCTAAATTTTAGTTTGTGTCTTTGAGATTTTTCAAGCATTTATTGTACTGAAGCAGAAACATATGAATAAAATACAGTGCAAATTTACTCTATCTTTATGTTGTCTCTTTACTTTTTGTGTATTCTCTTTTATGTTTAAATCTATAAGGAATTTTTAAGCATATTGGTTACAAGCTAGCTATTTAATTGCTTGCAAATTTCTTTCAAGGGAAGAACTTAGTTTTGTGAGTATTTTCAGGGAGCATAACAATATCTAAGGATTTGATACAATATTGTAGAGGTGACATGATGGTTTGCAAGGCATTTTATCTGAGTTGCATGTAGGTTGTAAGGCATCTTACAGTATTCTATTTTTATATTTCTGTGGATTTTTATTAATTCTATAAGCCCAAGGATAGGCATTGGTCTAGGAATTTGTATTGGTAATCTATCATCATCCAAATATTTAATACTATTCAAAATCATTTTAGTCAAATATACTTCTGTTATTAAGAACAAATGAGCTAAAATCATAAGGATTTGTATTAGTAAGATACCATTCAGTTTGATAATCCCTTAAAGAGCAGATCACTAGGTTACCCCTCCTAAAGTAAAAGGAAGAAGGATGAAAGTCCTTGTCTCATTGGTTTATGTTATTAAGACCATAGCCTCACTTGTAGTACTCTGTTTCAAACTAATTATTGAAATCTCCAAGGTACTTTATAAGTTATTACAGTGAGGTCTGAAGTAAGTAACCAGTGAAT
Organism: Thuja plicata; assembly: GCA_018584345.1. Taxonomy (NCBI): domain Eukaryota; kingdom Viridiplantae; phylum Streptophyta; class Pinopsida; order Cupressales; family Cupressaceae; genus Thuja; species Thuja plicata. The sequence goes on from MU226283.1 coordinate 474,576, forward strand.
GAATTAGTCCTCCAAATACATAGACTAAAGAATAAGAAATCTTTCAATATGTAATACCTGCCTGAGTATGTGGAACTCAAAAATGAAGGAGGTGATAATAGGTATCCCCTATGTTATCAAATACCTCATCAATTAGTCTTTCTCTTGTCAAAAGGGAGTTTGCATTCAAGTATAATAAATATACTGTCATTTTAAGGTTGTGGTGCAAGAAAAAGATCTAACACCCCTATCAGTTGATCTTCATTCATTGATTTTATCCAAGGCACATCATGCACCATATCCCACACATCCTGGCATCAAGAAGATGCATGCCAACCTTTGACAATTATACTTTTGGGTAGGCATGAGGTGAGATGTTTCCAATTTTATGGTGAGATGTCTTGAGTATCAGAAAGGAAGGAAGATCATCAACATCTAACAAGTATTTTGTAGCCACATTCCATTCTTGAGTGGAAGTGGGAAAGTATATCTATTAATTTTATTATCAATCTATCTATGTCTTCGTGTTATCATGATGATATTATGGTTTCTATGGACAAGTTGTCCAAGGTGGATCACTTTTCTCGTATGCAGAATTATTATACTACCCCTTCAGTGACGCATGTATTCATAAAGGATATAGTTTGGTTATATGGGATACCTCATAGGATTATTTTGGCTAGAGATCTAGTGTTTACCTGTACACTATGGGAATCTCTCTAACATGCTTTGAGCGCATAACTCAATTTTAGTTCCACATATCACCCCAAGATTGTTTGTTAGATGGAGTGGGTGAATGAAGTTCTTGAAGACATGTTTCACATGTACGTGATGGATCAGAGGTGTGGGAGGACTATTTGTAGATGGTTGAGTTTACCTATAATAATGAGTATTATAGTTCTCTTGCAATGTCCCCTTTTTAGGCCTTGTATCCAGTCTACCATGTTGTACACCTTTGAGTTGGGATCATTTGGAGGACTATGTTGTATTGGGTCCTAAGATTATTTAGGATATGGAACAAAAGGTGGTTCGTATTAGAGAACATTTGGTTATTTCTCAGGATTGACAATAGAAGTATGTCAATGCCCATAGGTTGGATCATCACTTCTTAGTAGGTGACCATGTGTTTTTGTGAGTTTGACTACGGAAGAGCCCCATCTGTTATGGGAAAGGCTCTGATTTAACATTGTGTTTTGTTGGACCTTATAAGATCCTTGAGAGGATTGGTCTTGTTTCCTATCTCTTAGAGTTTCCACCTAACCTATCATGTATCCATGATTTTTTTCATGTTTCTATGTTGGGGTAGTAAATTCTTGATGTGACTCATGTTCTTGATTGGGGTGCTTTATAGGTAGAGGATGAGAAAATTTATTTGGAGCCCATCTGAATTCTTCAACACCAAAGACTGAACCATAGGGGAAGAGACATCGAGCAGGTAAGGGTCCAATGAGACCTGAGTGATGCTACTTCTACTACTTGGGAGGATGCTTCATGGTTGAGAATTTTACACCCCTATGTTTTTGTATGCTTTGAGGAGTAAGCCTATCCCTAGGGGAGGATGTAGTGCCTCCCATGACTGCATTCTATTCCATGTTATTTTGATCCAAGATAGACTCTTTCTTTATTCTATGATTGTCTTCATATTCAGACTCATTTGATGAAAGTACATTATTTTGGTTTCTAGAATCATAACTATGCCCGATGGTTAGATTATGTTTCTATTTACCATTTTGATCTTATCTGCATGATGATGCTATTTTAATGTGACATGATGCTTTATGATGATATTTGGTATATTTTTTATTCAAGACTATGGATTATGTTATTAGGATGATGTTATTGCATTCCATGTTATATTGTGCCTTATTTTTTGTTGGATATTCTAGCTGTTGACTTTCACTGGTATATGTTTTTGATTATGGTAAAAATAGGTTTTGAAGGGAACCCCGAAACCCTTTAACAAAACAAAGAAAGGAAGGACATAGAAGCCCAGAGCACAACAGGCTGCCCCAAGGGAGGGAGCAGGCTACAAAGGGTTAGAACCCAGATTTAGCAATAAAACAAGAGAAAGACAAAAAAGACAATAGAAACGCTGGAAGGAAAACAGAGAGAAAGACCGCTAGCAACAAAATCAGAACAGAGACTTAAGAAAGCTCTCAGAATCCACCAGCTGAGTCTTCATAGTGATCACATTCTCTCTCAGCTTCTGGAGATCCGGATCCTCCACCTTCTGCATCTTAGATCTCGTACGAGTACCAGGTCCCATTTGCTGGGAATTAGCAGAGTGATCAGTAGTGTCTTTGTTACCTTCCAGCCAATTGCTAAGAGACATCAGATTCTCAAGAGTAGCCCTCATACCAGTATTCACCAGCGTTAACAAGTGTTTCAACATTTCTTCATTCAAATTAATTTTATTCTGGATGGGAATCATGGCTAACTCAACAGCTTTTCTGATTTTTTCCTCAATTTCTGAGCCATGTTCATAAGAAAGAATATTGGTATTAGGGGAAAGATCATTTCTGAGAGAATTCATAGCATCTTCAATCAATGAACTATTGTTTTCCAGCTTGATGCATCTATTTTTGAGTTTGACCAGGTCGCTCTGCACCCATTTATCCAAGTTGTAGCTATAGATTGACTTATTTTTTGCTATTTCCAGGGGGGACATAACTATGGTCCTTCTGACCTCATAATCCATCCTTTGAATATCACTTTAAAGAGGCTGAAGTTTACTACCCTGCAAATTTCTGTCTCTAACATCTTTCATATTCTCCTTCTCATAGCTTGGAGAGTCATGGGACTCAAAGTTTTCCTCTTCTAGGACTTTAAAGCTATTGTCCCTTGATTTTTCCGCATTACTATCTGTTGAATTAATATCAGTTTCTTTATACTTATCAATCTCTATCCCTTTCATCCCATTACCTTCTGTATTATCATTCTTGAAAATAGAGTAGATTTTTTCCCCTGTTTTAAGAATGTCACAACTTTCCTCTGGGTTTCCCTTGTCATTTGTGATTTCAGGGTCCACCGTCTCCATAACCATAGGGGTCTGGGTAGAGGGGGGAAAATCAACACTAGGATCCAACTGGCATTTCTGGGTATCTTCAATTTCTGACTCCTGAGGGATGTGCTTCTCACCATCAGACTCCTTAATAAGAGGGATAGCAGGGATTTCCTAAAAATCTTATCCGCGCCAGCGACACCTTCAGGATGCTTAACATTTTTCAGCTCAACCAGAGGGTTAGAGGGAGCCAGGTCAGAGGATAGAGAGGATTTCTTGGATTTAGAAGACTTAGAAAGAGACCCCATAGACTTCCTCTTTCTAATCTAGGTGGGGATGGGGTTGGGAATATGATCTCTGGCGTAATCTGCAATAAGGAGGATAAGACCAACATGGAGGATAGGGGCATTCTTCATTCTGAAGTTGGAAATGCTCTGATTAAGAGACCAGAGGAGGAAGAAGGGGAAGGAGATATGAATCTCATGTCTAAAATGATTGACTAGGGCAAAGTGGTAATTATAGACCCTAGATAATCTACCCTCCAAAGTAAATTATTCCATAATAGCTTTAATAACAGAGCCCCAAACTTTATCAATATTCTCAATTTCGACATAGTCTTTCTTACCTTTCACCAGAAGAGCCCGCTCCTCATCAGTTTCAGGAAATTTCTTGTACGCTCTGGTTCCCACTTTCACCTCTTTAGAATAGTTCAACCCATCCAGAGGGGGAGGCCAGTGATGTCAGACAAGACCTCCAAGCTGAGTCTAAACGTTTTGCTAGCAATATTGACCATGCCCTTATCCCATCCTTCCGCAAAAGCTTTCGAAACATCAGAATCAAAACCATGGAGTCTCTTGAGAAAATGGTGAACCTTCCCTTTCTTCAAAATATGCCACACATCCTTATTCTTCTTCCACTTGCATTTCGCAGGCTCCTCCCTTCTGAGATCACCACCCATGACGACAATTTTCACCTGCTTATTTTTCTCAGGCTAGGTAGCGTTATTAAGTTGAATAAACTCAAACTGGTTGATTCTTTTAATCTTAACCGCCTTCCTCCTCACATGCTCGGAATGACAGCAATTAAATATAATAATAGCTGCGAGCATTAAATTTTGAGCTTTCATAATTAGGGTTAAAAACCACATCTTGGATATGTACTTCACCTTGATTCGGTCGTCATTCCAATTCCTCCCAGTCTGTGATGAATTATTTGGTAACATTAACAACCTTTCAATGAAACCTTCTTTATGCCTGATTTTATCATGATTGATAATTGATTTGACCGCTTCATGAAACTTTCACTGGTATATGTTCATATGGTCATAAATGATGATTTTAATGCCTTGTATATTGTATAGTTAGAAAATGGAAGCACTTCTATGATAGAATGGTTTAGCCTTCTGAGTAAGTGGTTTGGGGTCATATCAAGCACCTTGAATGGTTTCATGACTTTGACCTAGCTTTCCCCCTATTCTGCCTCTCTTTCCACTTCTTTCCATCTAGTTTTTGACATCCTCGACTACAAATCTAAGGTCTTTGCCCTCAGGGTCAGGGTCGACCTTTTGGGTCTATGTAAAACTCAACCCTGACTAGGTCAAGGTCAACCTCAACCCTAATCTAGGTCAAGGTTGATCTCAACCTTGACCCAGGGTTCAAATCTTAGGGTCCCACAATTTATGGATGTCGATCTTTGCAAAAGTTAATTTACCACTTTCGGGTCAGCTGTTACGGGTTCTGAAGTGGTGATTCTTAAACTATATTTAACATAGGTCCACTTCTAGGGGCATGGGTCCAATTAGGATTTAATTCTCCTATGTAGGCCTCCTAAGAGGATTGTGCCCTAGTTTCATATAAAAGGAATCCTTCTCCTCTCATTTTCTCTAACAAGGATCAAGTGAAAATAAGGGTGATCAAGGGATCGAATCAATCTAAGGAGCATTCTCAAATATCCTCAAGTGCAATTCAAGAAAGCTAAGGAGAAATATTTGAAGCAATCTTCCATCCATTCTCAAGCACTCAAGCATCAATTTTCATGAAGGAGATCCATTGGAGGCCATTGAAGGATTCAAGCCACATATTGCCCTTTTAGTGATCTCTCCATCTGCCTTCTTCCAAGCCTCTTCCAATTCAAGAACCCATTCAAGAATTGGTGTTGGAGATCTATAATAAAGAGATTGAAAACATCCTACAATCCACATTCCACACTTTGGTGCATGCTTATGGATCCACAGATTCAAATCCGCCATAAGGACTTTTACAAGAAAGGTGAATTTGTGCATTTACTCTGTTTACATTTATGCAATTTTAATTCAATTATAAGGTTAATTCAAAATCTAGGGTTTGACCAAGGAAAACCCCTCCCCCACAATAAAAAAACCTCTTTTTCTTGTAGGTATAGGTACAGGATGGCAGATTTGGACTCTGATCGGGATACCCTTTTCGGCTTTCTTTCAGGCTCCGCGAATAGATTTTCTATCAAGGCTGTGTAGGTTAGGGTCAAGATTATTGGGTTAGGGGTGAAATTTGTGGGTCAAGGTCAACCTTTTTCATAAGACAGTGTTAGATCAGAAAAATATTTATGGGTTTTGTTCGTCTCTATGTTTCCATTCCGGTTCATCCTTTGGATTTTCCAGAAACAGTCTAGAGACCTCAAAAAATAGCATTTTCCAGATCTGCAATACTTTAAGGTTGGTTTTTCTTCTTATCCTTTTCAATTATTATAATCTATCATATCTACATTTTCAATTAAATAAATTTAAGATCTCCCTATTTGTTATCATTTCCAAATGGTTGATTCATTTGTGCATTAATCCCTCTTTTGGGTTGATCAACTTGGATCTTTCATTTGTGCATTTGAGGACAAAAATGGAACATCTTATTTTCCTCTTAATACACATTTCAATACAAAATTCAATTAAATTTAAAGTAGGTTTAAGGGAATTAACATTAAAACACACATCCCCTTTTTCACCCTTCACAACAAAGTGTTGGAGATCTCTTTTTCCATCTTCACATTTTGGTGAACCCACGATAGACAACTCTTTCTTTTTGGTATTAGAATTACATGTTTATGCTAGATCTTGCATGTTCTTTCAATTACATTTAAAATTAATAAATCAAAATCTTGTGTTTGTTCATTTACATTGCATTGGTGTATGAGCATTACCACTTCTAGTCTTGCTTATAGCATCCTAGTAAGAAGAAGCCATAGACTTATGGGTTCCTTTGATCCTAAGTCTTCCTCTCCTTTCCTTAGGATCCTGGATGGTAATTTGATAACTCATGATTCCAATCCTTCTATGGAGCATAAATCTTCTCACTCATCTCATGATGAAGATGACACTTTAAGAGTTCCTCTTGAACAAGTGCAAAAACTTTCAACTGAACTTGATAAAATGGGAAATTGGCTTATCCAAGAAAACCATAATCAAGATTCCATCCAACCTATAGAGGCCCTTAAGAAAGTCCTCTGTGATAATGATCAAGGTGTTAATTTATTGCGTGGTCTTACCCATCTTGTGCATTCAAATGTTAAACCTTTAGCCCAAGAACCTCAAGAGTTAGGATTCACACCTATTGTCACTAGTGTAGGACCTTCTTCTATTCCTTTACCTAGCATTACTACTTATACTCCTCCTTTGATGACCACATCTCTCCCAACTATATCTATTCCTGTGAGTGCTCCATTGGTATCTTTACCTACCTCACAACCTTCATATCATAGCATACCTTTTACTTATTCTAATCCTCTTCCAACTATGGTCCCTAATGTTCCACCAGTTGTGTCTTCTATTCCTGCTACCTCTTACACTTTCCCTAGTATTCCTAATATTTTTATGCCACCTGTTTCTTCTAATGATTCCACAATTATTAGTTTGGCTCAAACTATGTCATCTTTACAACAACAAATTGCATCTTTAACTCAATCCAAATTTAGCATTCCTATGTGTGATATGGGTAGTCCTTTATCCTTAGACATCATTCATGCTACTGTCCCCCAGTAAGCCAATATGCCTCATCTTGAGAATTACAATGGTAAAGGCGATCCTATTACTCATGTTAAAACATTCCAAATCCTTTGTAGTGATTATGCTCATGACCATAGGATTTTAGCTAAATTGTTTGCTAGAAATTTTTGAGATAAAGATTTACAATGGTGTTGTTCTTTACCTCATTATTTCATTGATTCTTTTCCTAAGCTTGCCAATGCTTTTATCCAATAATTTCAAAATAGCATTGGTTCACAAGTGTCCTTATCCGATTTAATGCATTATAAAAAAAAACATTAAGGAAAAATTGATTGATTTTATTGGTAGATCTAAGCATTTGTATACTCAAATTTCCTATCTCATTCCTGATATTTATATTCAACATATGTTTATTTCAAATTTACAAAAGAATATTAGAGATAAGATTCTGATTACTGAATTTACTTCCTTTCAACAAGTATGTGCAGCACTTCACCATTATCAATTACAAGTGAGTTAGTTTGAGAGCAACACTCCAATGGCTCCTATTCTAGTTGATAAGAGTGACAATGCTCCTAATCCTAATAAATTACAGAAACCTAACAACTATGTCAAGATTAATAAACAGACGAATGCAGTTGTTGATCAAGTTGCGGTTACATCCAACAATGCCACTTCTGCATCCACTGCTTTCTGTATGAATCATATGTTTACTCCTCTCTCTGAAAATTTTCATTCTATAATGATTAGGTTGTTAAGTGCTAGTATGATTACCTTGCCTCCTATTTGACCTCTTCTTCCCACCATGATAGCTTCAAAATCTTTTGATTCTAAATCTCTCTGTCAATACCATCACCAGAATGGCCATGATACTGAAAAATGTTACTCTCTAAAGAATAAAATTCAAGAATTAATTAATTTTGGTGGTACCCTAAATTTTGATAATTTAGAAGTCCCAAACCATTATCAAGAATCAATTTTCTCCATAATAAAAAAATTAAAGGAAGGAATCTTTATGAAACAAATAAATAGAACTAACTAATCGAAGCCTTCAGAAAATGTTGGAATTTCAACCTGCTACAAAGATGATGCTGACAGAGGCTGAATATGGTCAAATTTTAAAAATCTAAAACTGACCCTGTTCAGGAAATCAAATTTCCTATCTCCAAAAAAAATCTTAGCTTTTCACAATGTGTTTTGTATTTTTGACCAAAGCCAAATCCGAAAGTTAGGTAGTTATTTTTTAGTTAGTTTAGTGTTTTTTCAAAATATTTTATGATAAGGGTTGTGTCTTTTCACCTTGAGGAGGTGTGAAAACCACTCAAACACATATATATATATAAATAATGAAAAATGTAAAGAAAAAAAAAATATAATACAATTTCACGTATTTGGATAATTTTTAATCAACATGTATAACATGGACCTAGATGTACTATTTTTTCAAAATCAATAAAGATAAGTCATTTTTCTTTCACATGTGTAATAGTTTCATTATTATTTTACAATTAGTCCCTCAGATAAACCAATAGAACTTCTTCAAAGTGATAGTTTGATGTACATGCTTCCTGATTTGATTCATAGTCTCTATTTTCAATTGGTTTTCTCATTTTGCATGGTTAAATTCTATTGATTGATGCCTCGATCAATTGGGCTCTCATCTGAGAAGTATTACCTCTTTGAAATATCTCTGAATTTGTTTTAGGTTGCATGTACATTCCATAACACCTTTGAAGTGATAATTTTTCTTGTAAAACTATCTCTGAGGTTGAACATAAGATTGGAATTATCTTGACTTTATTGCCCGTGATAGAATAAGGCACTGGTCTAATCATTATTTAGATTATAGTTATTCAGTTCATTGTTATAGTTTTGTGATATCTTATCTATCTGTTTATTTCAATTTACATATATATTTACTAAAAATTCTTTCAATTACTCAAAGTATTTCAATTTACAGTTTATGATATATTTCTTACAATTTGATTTATTCAAGCCTACTTGCCATACTTTGAGAGACAAAAGTTTGAGTTCCATACACAAGTTATCTGCTATAAAAAGCTTGTTCAGGTGAAGGTTCACCCACCTTGGTCCTGCAGAGCCAGAAGTGCAAGGAAAGAGGATCATAATCGATCATTCCCATTAGTTGGCCAAAAATAATTGATTTTCTAAGCATTGGATTGACAAGTCTATAGGAAATCCAATTCAATATTTTTGGGCACCAACAAATTCCATGGCTTTGACTATTGATAATTTTGATGGTAATGGAAATAAATATGTTTCTACTCCTAATCAAAATCTTCCAATCTATACAAATTCTTTACCTACACATGATACTAATACTATAGCTCAAGCATCTTTGGTGGATATTATTTACAATTCAAAGATGGATGATCTTATTCACATTGTTAATCATGTGGAGGGTGTTGTTTCTTCTGAAATTACTATTCAAGATCCTTCACCTCCACTTCAACTTCCAGTTCCACCTAAATCTCAAAAACAAACTACGGATAAGGGACCTAGGGAACCTTTAATTACCTTTGATGATTCTAAAATAATTAAGGCTCCCGATTGTCCCCTTTATATCTATGCTAGGATCGCTAAGATACCTACTCGTGGTTGTCTAGTTGATCCCACATCTTTAATAAATGTCATTACCAAGGAAAATCTCTTTATGAAAGGCCTACAACATGATTGTTATGATCCATCTGATGCATGGATCCAAACATGAATGGTTTTCTTTATCCTGCACTTTGTTCTATCAACTTACCGGTGGAACTTTGTGGTAAAGTGGTAGATACTACCTTCATTTTTATTCCTACTTCTGATCAATTTCAAATCAAATTTGGTTTACCGTGGATATCTAGTATGCATGGTATCTCTTCTCCTATTCATAAATGTCTTAAGTTCATTCATAATGGAGAAGTGAAAATGATTAATAATAGTTTGTATCGACCTTCTAGGCCTAGAGATTGTGCTACTCTCAATTTATTTTGGCCCTCATTACCTAACTCATGTCCTCCTCACCCTGATCATCTCTTTCACTCATACCAAGCTTACAAACATCACAAAATTGTTGAGTTAAGTATGCCTCAGATAGATTCCAACCGTGGTCTTTTGCCTACTCCCACAATACCTCCTTTATCCATTGTTGCTAATGATATTAATAAAACTTTTATTATTTCGTCACAACCTATTAAGAATCCTCCCATAGAACCTGTGAAGGAACCTGTTGTCATTCCTCCTAGTTCTCAAAATATGCCAACCAAAGAAAAATGCAAAAAATCTGCTAATGAACATTGTAAGAAGAATAGAGCTAATTCTAGGGCTTGTGCTTCTCTTCTTCAAAAATCTTTACCTTCTTTTGATCAACCTATGCTTGATATGTTGAAAGAAGTCAATATTCATAATGATGTTAAGATTAATGATTGTGATGTTCCTATTCGCATCTTAGATCTCATTTCAATTAATCTTGATGAGGAGGATACTCTCAATGATCCTATTGATCTTAGTGATGAATATGAGACCATTGATCTTGATATTGATCTACCTCATATGCTTTCAACTCAATTAAAAATTACACCTAGTATCGAGCATTGTGATTCTCAAGAGGATCCTTGTTTGGAACTAGCTATCATTCCTACTATATTGGATATAGTCCCTCTTGCAAGTTTCCCACCTTCCATCAATGACATAAATCAAGATGGGGAGGGTTGACAATGTGCTTGATTGGCTTATCTTTTATGGTATCCCTTTTTGTGTTTGCATGTTGTATTGTGCTTCTCCTGTAATGTTTTTTCTAAATGTTGTTAGATTCTTTTATACGACCCTTGTTACTTCGTTGGTGCAAGGTGATAAAAGATTCAAACCTATTGTACAATTCCTCTATATGTATCTTTATTCTTCTATATGTTTTCTCTATGTTATTTTGTACTTGTTCTATTGTTCATAAATGTTTCCCTTGTATAATCTTCTTGGATCTGTGACATGGTAGCACTGATTCTTTTTGGTCTCTAGGTTGTGGTTTGAAAATATTCTTCTTCATAACTCTTAAGTTTCTTTCCTCCTTTGTGATTATAGTTCTACTTTCTTCGGGGAATGATGTCAATTCATTTGCAATAATATCATATTTATATGTACATGTTATCTTATGATCATATGGGCCCCATAGTAGGTAGATCCCTTTTGTGTTCTTGTGTATGTTCATGTTTCTATTTCCCTTGATTTGTCTACATTTGGGGGCATCTTGTAGTGGAAACATAATCCGCAGAGTTGTTTATGTTTCCGTTCAAACCATTACTCCTGTTAAAGTATTAGCAATGATTTTAACTTGGGGACATATTCCCTACTCACTTTTTTCACACACAAATGTTCAAAATAGCTTTCAATCCTTAAAGCATGGACATTTTACCTTTTTAGGATCTCTTGATCCCTCCAGTTTAAAAATTACATGGATCTCTTGACCCCGCCAGTTTTCAATTTACAATATGTTGATCCCTTTAAGAACGGACCATCCTGATGGGTTGACTAGTGAGTAGCCACATTCACTAGGCAGTTCAACTCCATCTTTCCAGTTACACCTTTTTTATGTGGTTCACAATGAGACATAAGTTCTTGTCGGGCAAGATAATCACACCCTCTCTCTTTCTCTCTTTAACTAAGTGATGTCTCTCTTATCATGATCTTAGGGTTGATAAAGACTTAAGTCCCTTGGGGGCTTGAGTATTTATTTGTCCCTTTTTATTCCAATAAGATTGTCCTTTCTCTTTGTTCTCCTTTACTAAGAGTTTGTGTTGAGTCCATACTCTTGCTAAAGTGGGGGCTAAATGTATAGTCAGAAAATGGAAGCACTTCCATGGTAGGCTGGTTTATCCTTCCAAGTAAGTGGTTTGGGGTCATATCAAGAACCTTGTATGGGTTCCTAAATTTGACCTGGCTTTCCCCTTATTCTGCCTCTCTTTCCACTTCTTTCCATCCAGTTTTTGACATCATGGACTACAGACCTGAGGGTCAGGGTTGACCTTTTCGGTCTATGTCAACCTCAACCCTGACCTAGGTTAAGGTCTACCTCAACCCTGACCTAAGTCAAGGTTGACCTTGACCTTGACCCAGGGTTCAAATCTCAGGGTCCCACTATTTTCAGATGTCGGTCTTTGCAAAAGTTATTTTCCCACTTTCGGGTCGGCTGTTTCGGGTTACGAAGTGATGATTTCTAAATTATATTTAACATAGGTCCACTTCCAGGGGAATGGGTCCAATTAGAATTTAATTATCCTATGTAGGCCTCCTTAGAGGATTGTGCCCTAGTTTCATATAAAAGGAAGCATTCTCCTCTCATTTTCTCTAACAAGGATCAAGTGAAAATAAGGGTGATCAAGCGATCGAATCAATCTAAGGAGAATTATCAAATATCCTCAAGTAAAATTCAAGAAAGCTAAGGAGAAAGATTTGAAGCAATCTTCCATCCATTCTCAAGCACTCAAGCATCCATTTTCATGAAGGAGATCAATTGGAGGCCATTGAAGGATTCAAGCCACATAGTGCCCTTTTGGTGATCTCTCCATCCGCCTTCTTCCAAGCCTCTTCCAATTCAAGAACCCATTCAAGACTTGGTGTTGGAGATCTACAAGAAAGAGATTGAAGACATACTACATTCCACATTCTACACTTTGGTGCATACTTGTGGATCTACGGATTCAAATCTGCCATAAGGACTTTTACAAGCAAGGTGAATTTGTGCATTTACTTTGTTTACATTTATGAAATTTCAATTCAATTATAAGGTTAATTAAAAAACTGGGGTTTGACCAAGGAAAACCCCTCCCCCACAACAAACAAACCTCTTTTTCTTGTAGGTACAGGTTTTGGACTGTGGATTTGGACTCAGATCTGGATACCCTTTTCGGCTTTCTTTAGGGCTCCGCAAACAGATTTTTTGTCGAGGTTGTGCAGGTCAGGGTCGAGATTATTGGGTCAGGGGTGACATTTGTGGGTCAAGGTCGACCTTTTTCACAAGATAGTGTCGTATCGGAAAAATATTTCTGGGTTTTGTTCGTCTCTGCATTTCAATTTAGGGTCATCCTTCGTATTTTCCAGAAACAGTCTACAAACCTCAGAAAACAACATTTTCTGGATCTGTAATACTTTAAGGTTGGTTTTTCTTCTTATCTTTTTCAATTATTATAATCTATCATATCTACATTGCCAACTAATGGAATTTAAGATCTCCCTCTTTGTTTTCATTTCCAAATGGTTGATTCATTTGTGCATTGATCACTCTTTTGGGTTGATCAACTTGGATCTTTCATTTGTGCATTTGAGGATAAAAGTGGAACATCTTATTTTCCTATTAACACACATTTCAATACAAAATTCAATTAAATGTAAAGTATGTTTAAGGGAATTAACATTAAAACACACATCCCCTTTTTCACCCTTCATAACAAAGTGGTGGAGATCCCTTTTTCCATCTTCACATATATAAATGAAATGTTTAATTTAAATGTAGTGTTTAAATTTAAATGAAATGTACATTGAGGATTAAAATATAAAATGATTAGTGTCATGACATTGTAATACATACGAACGATCACGTCACTAGAGAATTAGTGTTCCATTAGGTGTATTTTATTATTATTATATGTTCTTTAACTATTTATATTATGATTAGATACACTTGATGTTTGTGTGTTTTAGTGAATAGGTACAACACATTATTCCACTTGATTTGTAGGCTTTGAGTGTGTCTTTATCCTTGGAAGTGGCACATGAGATAGTTTCACTGACCTTTCATGTTTAATCCAATATCGTCACTATATGGGTGCTGTATCCATGATTATTATTTTATCCCTCCGATATGTGTTGGTAAATCCAGATTTCATATTGTTTTTCTGATAGACTAGTAAGTGTGTTTGTGCATTTAGAGTTACCACAGTTCTTACAAATGAGGTTGAAGTAAATGTTGATTTTGAAATGTGTTTGGGTATTTAATTTTACTGCCCGCTAATTAACCGTAGTTGAATTCCATTTTTTTGGAATTGATTTTTTTTTTGGGGAAAGACTATAGTTGCTCAATTATTTAAGTGACTTTTATTTTTAAAAATTATTTTTGGATTTTGTAAAGAAATTTATTTTATTCAAGAAAAAAAGTCCATTTCCTCATCTTTTCTTGCTGAGAATTTGGATTTTGCATCAAATTATTTTTGAGAAAATCATAGTTTTGCTTATTGTGATTGATCCAATTGTCAGATTCTTGTGGATAGCATCTTTTTGGATTCCTTCCATGATTCCTTGATATCTTGTGGATTCATTTCTGTTGTCGAAAAGAAAATAATTTTATCTTTTTTCTTTTGTGTTTTCCCACTTTGTGTGAGGTAGGACATCTCACATCTTTTGATTTAGTTCATATTTTTGTTTGAAATAAATTACAATAGATCCGTTGGCTGAGAATTAGTATTCCCCCACATTTTTTTTTCATTTCATTACCTCATTGGGTTTGTGTGAGCACAACTATGTTTAGAATTTGGAAATTGTTTCTTTCTTGGTGTTATGCTACCTATTTTTCCATGTGTTCCCAAAATGGGAATCTTATTGTAGATTTGAGATTTTGGGTGTATTCTAGGAAATGGGTTTTAATTTCGTATCTTGAAACAAAGTTTCATTTTTGGGCATTTTTGAGCTCACTTTGTCTTGCGTGTCATCCAAAACCTATTTGTCGCCATGTTTGGAAAAAATGAACTATTGGATATAGTGTACTACATATTTTTAGTAGGATTGTGGAATCAGAATGGATTGATAAAATTCTAGATAATTGATATCACATTTTGAACTTACCCTTTTGATATTAAAATGTCAATTTTTACACTTTGCCAGATTTTGCTAAAAATTGGGTATTTCATTACTTTTGGGAATTTTGAGCTTTCCTCATGGTCTAACAAGATAATTGATGAATTTTATCAAAATCCATTCTCTTGGAAAAATGACCAATTGAGCAACTTTTTTTTTAATTAAAAAAGCAGCCATAACTAGGGGGTTGACCCAAACAAAGAAACCAAAGCCAGCATGAGAAGTACCAGACTACCAGCAAATGACCAACAACAACACACCCTCAGCCTATCCCCTTTTTAAAAATAAAAAAACCAAAAACTAGTGATCATAGGCCCCAAATTCACCACAAAAATGGTAACCGGCTTGTGATCACTAATAGACCCCAAATTCATAATGAAATTGGTAACCAGTCTGTAAACAACAATAGCAGTAAAGTTCATTAAGGTCTTACCATTAGCAAAAAAATAGATAATAGTCTTATGAACATCATAGAAACAAAACATCATAAAAAATAGGCCCAACGCGACCATCCACTAGAAGCAGCAAAAAAAATGACATCAAAAGAATAGAAGGAGGATCACTTGGGGTTTTTGTCCCCAACATTGAGAAACAACTTCAGCCAGTCGTCAACAAGAAACTAGAAGAGCTTCCCATCAATCTTTTCCTTATCAGAATTCTTTGAATTCTCTAGGTGAAGGAGATGAAGAGTCGTCGCCACAAAATGCATAACTCTAACTACAAAATATGCAATTCTATTGAAGCTTTCCCCCAGCACCCTAATTTCCTCCTTCATCACCTGAAGATCATTTTTGGACCCCAAATTTTGAATTTAGTCCTAGAGCCGCTTGATATCCCCTTGATATGACTTAGTATTTGTACTTTGTGTTTCTTTTTCTCAGCTTGCATGCCTTGAGTGTTTGGGAGTTGATTTTTCCTCCTATGATTTCATGGTGTTTTTCGGTGCTTTGTGATTTACGTCATTGGTGTAGACCAAGTACACAAAATTTTTTATGCTCATACCCTTAGTGAAGATCAAGTGGAAAAACTATAATATATAATATCCTTGGTGAAGACCAAATGGACAGAGTCTATTATTCCTTTCCATCGAATAGACCACATGGGAAGAGTATTTTTCTAATGTCCTCAGTGTAGATCGAGTGAATGAGATTATTTTTTGGTTTTCATCCTTTGATACTGAGCCATAGGAATAGGTACATTAAGAAGGCATGGGGAGTTTCTCCTTATGTTGACCCTGGCTTGGAAGTGGCTGCATAGGCTACGTCAAGGAGTTTTCTAAAAAGTGATAACATAATAATATGTACTAGGTATAAAAATTAAACAAGATTAATTGGTAATGTGAAACACATCAAATGACTTAATTTCATGTGTGACCTGAGCATGAGCGTAAATGGTAAT
>MU226283.1:491617-507082 GCA_018584345.1 Thuja plicata
TACATATATATATATACATATATATATATATATACATATATATACATATATGTATATATATGTATATGTATATATGTATATATGTATATGTATATATACATATATATATGTATATATACATATATACATATATGTATATATATATATATATATACATACACACACACACACATATGATATTGATGCTCTTGGACTACTTTTATTTATGTTCTTATGAAATTTTTTTGTCAAGTGTGTATTGCCTCGATTTGTGTATTTGATACTCCATGTGGAAAAAGACTTGTTATTTAAGCCATACATTGGTGTCGGAAAAATTGCCTTGTTGTTAGACTGAGTAGACCCATTTAATTTAGCTTTTTAACTTTTATTTGTGAGTCCGTGGGTAGTGTAGCACATATTATCCCTGATGTAGTGCATATGACTAACAAAATATTGCATATGACCAATTGAATAGTGCATTTGATCAACAATGTAGCACATATGATCAAGAGAGCAACACATATGATGAATATTTTAGTGCATATAAAATAGTGGGTACTTTGCGAGGGTCTGTCAGAAAAGTAATTTATTTCTTGGATACCCCTTTTTTGGGAGGCAAATCTGTTTGGGTAATGCTATGTTTATCATTGGTTTACTTCATTAGGCTTAAAATGAACTTTGTTTTAGTATACTCCAAGGATGATCATGTCTCACTGATTAAATAATGTTGACAATGGTCTGGTCTTGTTCCATGAGGTTCGTGGACATGTCGTGAGCCCTCACATGGCAACATGAATGTGCGTTTTCATTCTTTCTTAGAGTGTAAAGTTTTCATAGAACATTTGGTTGCGCATATCTTAGTCTTCCACTTATGCATGATTGTATGAGGATTGTTGATGTTGCATCATTGCTTATAATTATTGTTTATTGGTTATTATTGCATGATTTCTATGATTTATATCTTTATGTATCAAAAAATATTAATTGTTAAGTGCATATTTGGCCCATTATTTCCATGGGTTCCTTTGCGGGGCATTACATCTAGTATCAAAGCCCATGTTCATACACTAGGATCTTTATTTTATAATCCCATTGTGTTTGGTGTGAGTGATGTGTAGCTATATTATTATCTTTGATAGCTATAATTATCTCTCATTGCCTTAGTATGGCCTTTTAGACTTATCTTATGTGATTCTGATCCATATCTTGGTTTTCTCTAAAGGATGCCTCCTAGGCATGGACGTGGTCAGCAGAATGACCGTCAAGATAACCATAAAGAGGAGAATCATGAGGAAGAGAAACTAGAATAAGGGAAACATGAGAATCACCATGACGACCATAGAGATGGTCATAGGGGTAATGATGGGAATCTCCAAGTGGTTCAATTGCTTTAGGAGCATATTACTTGGTTAGAATGTCGTCAAGAGGAATCTCACCATGGAGAGTCTTAGTTATCCAATAAAGGTAATTGTGAGGAGAGGAGAGAGTGTAAACATTCTCGTACCCCTCTTGGTCTGAGTCACGCATAAAGGAGACAAGACAATGGTGGATTAGCATGCTATCCATGATGGACATACAAGAGACCTTATGAGGTCTTGTCCACCTTTATTTGATGGTGCTTGCAGTGGTATCAAGGTTGATACTTGGCTATTAGATGTTGGAAATTGCTTAACATTTCATCCATATGCAACAAAAAAATAGAGCTCTCTATGCCATTATGCACCTTAGGATATTTTCATCTACTTGGTGGTGCATAGAGGAGTAGACACTCCAGTTGGATATTGTGATTGTTGCATGATAGATATTTGAGGAGAAGTTCTATGAGCATTTCCTCTCTAATAAATATGCAGAGGCATGTGCTAATTAGTTTCATGATCTTCGAAAGGAGACAATGAAAGTGAACTAGTACGACCATAGGTTCTTTAAGATGAGGTAGTATTGAAACTACAACCATGATGAGCTTATGTTAGATCAACATTTTATTCAGGGGCTGAATGACCATATTGTTGGAGATGTTCATATGCATTAGCTTAAGACACTTTCTGTCATCACCGAGAAGGTGAGATTGGATGAGGGAAACCTTGTTAGGTGTTTTGACAGTAGGTCAGGTGCATATATTCATAGCGCACAACCTTTTACACTAGGTGAATAGAGTACATAGGGTCAACTTGTAGGTTCTTCTAGGGCATATTCAATACCACCTAGAGCAGGTCACTAACAGGGAGGTGGGATGAGGAATTCCCAGGGACCATCCCTGAGGCATGACTCTAGTAGTCTCCTCTTAGGACACTACAGTGGTTCACATCATAGGGATAGGTTTGGTAGTCATCCATTGAGGTGTGTACCACATAGTGGTCAATAAATCTCTTGTAGGGGTAGTTTCTTTTACTCAATTGAGTAAATCTTTTTTAAGTTTTGGTATTGGTAGAGGGGCATGTTTTTATTGTGGATAGTAGGTTCATATTGTTGTGCATTATCCCCAAAGGTCAGTTCTAAGACCAATTTAGATGGTATATGTTTAAGAGACAATTATTGGTGATGTAATCAGATACAAAATTTTTTTATGATGGTTGATAGCCATAAAGATGAGCACCAGGGCACTATTTTTGAGACTATAGGTGTGTTTCATGGTTTATCCACCTCTATAATATTTGATTCTAGTGCTTTAGATTCTTTTATTTTCCCCTTCCTTATTGAGAAATGTGGGCTACTGGTAGCATGATAGGTTGATAGTTGGCAGGTTGAGTTAGCCACAATTTCTAGAGTGGTCGTGAACTCCCTTGTTTGTGGTTGTGTGTTGGATTTGGGCACCTTCACCACAACCATAGATCTACGTATCCTACCCTTGGTCTTGTATGTAATTTTTTTTGGGTATGGATTGGTTAGCTTCCCACCAAGAGAATATTTATTTATGACATAAGTCAATATAGCGCGTTGATGACACAGGTGGGCATGATGAGCTTATAGGGGTCTAGAGATCTATTTCACTTCACAGGATCTCAAACATGCAGTTGAAGCGAAGCATGTGATAGGGTTGTCAGTATTCATAGTTTTTGTTGGTGACCTTAATAGGGTTGAGTGCTAAGAGGTGTCTCTTGATGATCACCCATTGCTTCTGGAATTTGCATATCTATTTCTAAGTGAGATTCCAGGTATGCTACCCTAGCATGACATAAATTTAAGTATTGATCTCATTCCTAAAGCTAAGCCTATTTATCAGGAACATTATCATATGACCACTCAAGAGTTGAGTGAGATTATATTGTAGTTAGAGGAGTTGTTGGACAAGGACTATATTCATCCTACTGTATCCCCTTGGGGTCTACCAATAATCTTTGTGAATTCCCTTGGGGTTCAAGATTATGGTTAGGGTAAGGGTTTACACCATGTTCAATATCATGGTTAGGGATACGATTTAGGGTTATGATTAGGATTAGGGTTTAGGGCTTATGATTAGGATTATAATTAAGCTTAGGGTTTACATCATGGTTAGTACTATGCTTAGAGTTAAGGTTATAATAATAGTTTAGGTTCATGCCTTGGTTAGGGTTGTGTAAAGGGTTTGTGTAATGATCGTTTTTAGGATTAGGATTATTGTTAGCGTTTACTATTTAGGTTACGGTTTAATTAGGGTTATAATTATGGTTTAGGATTGGGATCATGGCTAGAATTAGGGTTGACATCATAATAAGTATTATCATTAGGGTTAATTTTTTGATTTCATTAGGGTTAGGTTTAGGATTAATGTTAGGGTTATGATTATGGTTATGATTGTGGTTGGGGTAAGAGTTAACATTGATGTTAGTAGTATAGTTAGGGTTATTGTTTTTAAAATGGTTATGATTTAGGGTTACAATTAGGATTAGCATTTAAAGTGTTTAAGGTTAGGATTATAGTTAGGGTTAGCATTTATAATATGGTTAGTATTATCCTTAGGGTTAGGGTTTAAGGTTAGGATAAGGGTTTATGACTAGGATTTTTCTTGGGTTTAAGGTTTATATCATAGTTGCAATTATTATTTGGATTAAAGTTTGGGTTGAGGGTTAGGGTTAGGTCATTATTAGGGTTTAGGTTATTATATTGTTTAGGATTAGGATTAATGTTAATGTTAGGGTTTAATTTTTGGGTAAGGTTAGGGTTAGGATAAAGGTCTAGGTTTATGCCATGTTTGGGTTAGACTTATGATCTTGTTAGGATTCAAATTATAGTTAAGGTTAGGGTTTAATATTTTGGTTAGGATTTAAGGTTAGGGTTTAGGGTTAGGATCATGGCTATGATTATGGTTAGGGTTAGGGTTTATATCATATTTAGTATTATGTTTAGGGTTAGGGTGTATAATTAAGGTAGAATTAAGGTTACGATAATGATTAGGGTAAGGGTTTATGTCATGATTAGTATTATTGTAAGGGTTAAGGTGATGATTAGGGTTAGGATTTAAGATTATAATTAGGATTAGGGTTTAGGATTAGGATTATCATTAGGGTTAGGTTAGGATGAATGTTTGGGTTTACATCATGGTTAGAATTATGGTTCAATTTAGGATTTGAGTAATGATCTATTTTAGGATTAGGATTATGGTTAGGGTTTAACATTTTTTAAAGGTTTAGAGTTTAGGGATAATATTATGATTATGGTAAGGGTTTATATACTAGTTTGTATAATAGTTATGGTTAGGGTTTGGATTTAGGGTTAGGGTTTATGTTAATATTAGAATTAGAATTTAGGATAAGGGTTAGATTTAAGGTTAGGATCAGGGCTTAGGTTAATGCCATGATTAGTTTTAGGGTTATGTTTAGAGTTTAGGTTATGATCATTTGGTATTTTCCACTCCTACTTTATAACAAAGGTTCTCTTGTCACTGTTGAACAAGATTTATTATGTATTTAGACTTAGTAACTCTGTCCTGCTACTATATGGTATGCCTCTTGGGTTAACCATCACTAGCCCTACCTAAATATAGAATCTCAATTATCAATATACTTATTCTAAATATTTACTTAGCTTTAATTATTTTTAGAATATTTTCCAAACAAACATAATATTACTACTTATTTATATGTGAGACTTTACACATATCATTATTGACAAATGTGGACATGTATATAAACCCAATGAGACATATTGAGATTATTTCGCATTGACACCATGGAAATTTTTTAACCTAAAACAAAAATTAAAATAAGACTTAATCTATAAATGTAGGTGTTGAGCCTTAAATGAGGAAGAGTCACAAGTTCAGCTATTCTGAGCTTGGTCACTCCAGTCCCTTAGCTCATTATCCAAATTATTTTCTACACTTGAGTAAAAGAAGTAAAATAGTTAACACAAAGGAAATTTCATGGTCATAATCACCATGGGTACCATTGGGAATCCTCTTGGTCTGCCCCAAAAGGCACCATATTAAACTAGTTTTTATCCCTCACAAGATCAACATATCTACCTAGAAACCTCTTTGGCCTGAATACTAGAGGATCATCCCATAATGATGGGTCTCTTCTATTTGTCTAGACATTGATGAGGAGCATACTTCTCATAGGATTAAAGTATCCCCCAAATGTACTAGCTTGTGTGGATTTGTGTGGAAACAACAATGGTGTGGTGGTGTATAATCGTAAAGTATCTAGTACCACATACTAGATGTACTCCATTATTTCTACATCATCTTCATTCATTATCATTTCTCTGCCCACTATTGATTCAATATCCTCTTACATTTTCTTTTCCATATAAGGGTTTTAAGGCACTGAAGTCATCAATGAGTGCAATTTTGTAGGTTCCATTTCAACTCTAGCCACAAGTGTATCCTCAATATATTATACAACCTTTTTAGATCAAATTTAAAAACAATAATAATTAAATTTTAAATCTTAATACGTTAAAATATAATGGCTTTGATGTTTTCCTCTATGATTTCCCTTCCACCAAGACTCTCCATTTCCAAGATCTCATCAATGATGCCCATACTAGAAACCTCATTCTTATGATCATGTTCCTTGCATAACTTCCTCCTACTCTAATAGTGATAATCAATTATTTATTAGCCATTCAGTCAAAATAATTGTGCACCTTTTCTATGCACTGCTTCCCACATTGCAAGTCTGTCTAGTCCAAGGAACAAAATCCCCTACATTGACCTCTCTCGATACAACCATAATCTCTAAATCCATCGTCATTATCTCTTCTCCATGACACTAGAATCAAATCTAGTTTGGAATGAGTAATTTTTGTGAGAAAGAGATTCATGGACATGCTTCCCTGCCTAGACATCTCCCACATTGAATGAAAAAAATATTTATCTTGTACTCTATTAAAAATTGAAAATGCTCAATCCTTTATCTATTTAGAAATCATACCATGCATGGCTTCATCATGAATCTTTAATAAATCCCATAAGGAGAGATTTCCACATCCTTGAAATTATATCCAAGGTATTTCACAATAGAAGTTGAAGGTCGGCTGGAAAAAAACCGTATTTTGAGTTTTGACAAACTCCTTCGTTGTGGTAGAATAATAACAATTGGCTTAAATCATACACACTAAGCATTTAAGTGTATGCTAAAACTGCTAAACCATAAGAGTTGATTGACATTATCTATTCTTAATATGTTTCTTAGCTATGTAGTTTAAGGGAAATCAAGAATAAACCACAACAATGAGAAAATAACCAGATTTCAACATCATCATGGGTCCATAATTCTTACCAAGTTCATGAAGATCGTGATGAGGTTGCTTTTTTAGATGGCTTCTGATTTCCAATGATGGACAATGAAAATGGTCCAGGGGAAATCTCAAGCTTGATTTATTTTTCCTTTGCACACTAAATCTAAATAAATCCATAAGAAAACTATGAGGGCACTTAGGATGGACACTAATAGAACATACATGTTGCTTAATATGTTTGATGCATGAAAATTTTCAAGAAAATTAGAGAAACAAATTCATATTGAATAAAGATGCAGGAAACAATTTTTCTTTATTAAATTTATACTCACATTGACACCTTTCTAAATTTTCTAGTTTCTATTTTCCTTAATTTAGGTTGATATGTGCAAACAACATCAAATCCCCCCCCAAAAAATAATATGGAATCCATTTTGAAATACTGTAAAATACTCCACCAATTGAATATGAAAATACACTCGAAGACAATATATTGTAAAAAAATAATTAGTTTACGTGTAACACAAAATCTAAATTTCCTACATTGATTTAATATATATCTCCCTCTATAATTTTTGGTATAAATGTCAAAATTAGCATGAGTGATTTATACATAAAACTTAAATATCTGTGATCTTTGCCATTAACTTCCTTTTCTCTTACCATATTATCAATGAAATAATCACTTAGTAATTTAAGAATGTACATAAATCCTTTATTTGTTTAATAAATTTATAAAATATTATTTTATTAAGATCTAAAATAAATTAAATCTAGAAGACTACTCTCAAAAAATTACATTTTTTATTTATTATCTGTTGTAATGTATAAAATTTGGCTCATAAAGGATTGCTTTAAATAAGATTTGCATAATGAGATGAGAGAGAAATCCTAAGGCCAATTTTAATTTTTTACACTTAATTATTATGATAAAAAGGATTGAATGGAATATGTAAAGAATAGTGGAATAGATACCTACCTCATAACATAGCAGATCTGAAAAACTCATTTTTTGAGGTCTCTATTAAGTTTCTAGAAAATTTGACAGTTGATCACGGACCAGAACACAGAGACGAACAAAACCCAGAAATATTTTTCCATTCCGATGTCGTCTTATGAAAAAGGTCGACCATGACCCACAAATGTCACCCCTGACCCAATAATGTCGACCCTGACCTATGTAGTGTCGACAGAAAATTTGTTTGCGGATCTCAGAAGTTTGCTGAAAAGGGTATCCAAATATGGTCTCAGATCTTCTATCCTACACCTTTAACTCCCAAAAATAGCACCTGCAAATACCTGAAAAGAGGGATTTTGGGGTGGCTATATAGGGTTTTTCCTTGGTCAAACCCCCGTTTTGGTGATTTCCACCTCCACGAATAGCTGAATATAGAATTTATAGTGTGTGTGTATTGCTCTTTTGAAAAGAGTCTTTAAACATCTAATATCAAGATCTATAATCCTAACATAACATGGAAATGAGAAAGCAATTCATAGATTTGAATATGATAAAGAAAGCATACGAAGCCCCCAAGGCTAAAGTATTCCCATCAACACACAATCCGTAATTGCTACCCCATGATAATGTCCTTTGAATGCTTGAATGTTGTGAATAGTAGATCTAAAGAGAGAGCCCTCTTGCTTCAATGAAGATCCACCATAGCTTGTCCTCAAAATTATTGATTGAAGATGATGATATGTCCTCCTTGCTTGTCCTTCTATATCATCCACTTGCTTGTTTGCATCATCATTTCATCATGTCATCTCTTGATTTTCTTTCATGATCAAATGAAGGCAAAAGAGAGTGTTTATATAGAGATCTCAACATAGGTCTCCTAGGGCAATGAAAGGGATCCTAATTCAAGTTCTACCTTGAATTATTGTCCAATCACAATCACCAACCAAGAAGGGAATGTATTAATTCAAATATCGGAGAAAACACTTCTGCATCCAAACCCGGGGACCTATTTTAAGTTCCGGACCCTGATTAACTCCAGATTTGAAAGTGGGGACCAGCACCCAATAGAGGTCTATGTCGACCCCACCCTTGACCTAGGTCAAGGTCAACCTTGACCTTAACCTAGGTTAGGTTCGACCTTGACCCTGACCTAAGGTTTTAGGCAGGTCACCAGATAGTTGCTGAGAGGTTCCCAGGTCAGCTGGGGACCTAGGAAGGTGGGGGAATGTGCCAGAATGTTAGGAAGGCCTAGAGGCCTAGGGAGAGAGTAGGATGAGGCCCAGGAGGACCAATACATAGGTCCTACCTCAGAAGAAGAGTCATAGAGAGAGAAATCTGGGAGGATCCACTAGATCCTAACCCTAATTTCACCTACACATGTATAATCAAGCACATATGCAAACCTAATATGCAAACATACTAAATGAGGGTGCTAAACCTATCCAAGATGGAAGTGCTTCCATTTTAAGATGATACATTTATCCCCCACTTTAGCTTAGGTATGATGTTACGTGAATATGCAAGCTAAAGTAAGAAAACATTATAAATTATAAAAAGGATATAGCCAAGTCCTCAATGCAAAGATCCTGCAAGAAACCATTAGTATCTGCAACCTATAGCACACGAGGTTAATGAAAATCCAAAGAGAACCTAATTCTTACTATGATGATCTTGATAATTATATAGAGGCCCTTATGCCCCCCTGATTTGGCTTACTAATTCATGGAAGGTGAAACAGGGTGATAAGGTGATTTCTATACACTGAATATGCAATTTATTGAAAAAGTCCTTTCCTAAACTAGTTAGAAGGTTCCTAAACCTTCCTAAACTAATTTAATAGGTTAGGTATCTAAATAATTATTCCAACGCCTTTGACGACACTAAAATCGGAGCTACAAAACTCAAGTTATGATGAAAATAATAGATGTCTATCTAAATGCATATAAAGGAAAAATTTGAATTTAACCTAAATAATTTCAAATGAAACCCTAGTAAAACCCTAATTTACTACTTATAAATAGGAGAAAGAGACACTTACCACCTCATTCATACCATTTGCAGAGTTTGGGGAAGGAGATAGGATGCCGAAGAGAGAGGAAGTCCGAGCGAGCCGCATGGAGGTTCTGAGGGAGCGCCTGGCCAACAGGCAGCCACTGCCCGAGGTAGGTTCCTATTTTGAGTGCTTGTGATTCAAAATTTCATGTTTTTATAGGGAAGGTTGACCCTAACCCAATAAGGTCAACCCTGACCCAGTAAGGTTAACCCTGACCCATTAAGGTCGACCTTGAATGG
This sequence comes from Thuja plicata, assembly GCA_018584345.1. NCBI lineage: Eukaryota > Viridiplantae > Streptophyta > Pinopsida > Cupressales > Cupressaceae > Thuja > Thuja plicata. The sequence goes on from MU226283.1 coordinate 501,507, forward strand.
GAAGGTTCTATCCTTTTTGGGGGCAATTCGACCTTGACCCACTAAGGTCGACCCTGGCCCAAAAAGGTCGACCCTGACCCAAAAAGGTCAACCTTGAACCAAAAAGGTTGACCTTGACCAAGTCAAGTGGATATAGAAGATGTTTGATGTAGAAGTACTGATATGATTCATGTTTGTTCTTGCAGGATCCAGTCCGTCTTCGAGAGCATCCCTTCGGTGGGTTACTATTATCTGTCAGAGGGAGTGTCTCCAAGATAAAATGAGATGAGATATAGTTATTGAGAGATGTAGGATTGTATTGGGTAGCAGTCTTACCATAGCTGAGGTTCCATCGGTCCATGATATCAGCCATGATAGAGAGATGGGATGAGGATACTTGTTCCTTCTATCTTCCGTTAGGAGAGATCACAGTCACTTTGGAGGATGCGTACAACATCCTATGACTTATGGTCTGAGGTGAGCCTATTAGAGTGAGAGTACCGTGGATTCTTCTTGAGGTTTTTGAAGATATGGAGTATTGTTTGGGATAGGTACCACAGATGAGGACCTGAATAGATCAGATATCATTGGCAGCCATACTAGCAGGTCCAACACCTTTGGTACAGAGAGTGATGCTATGTATACTTGCTTTGGTTGTAGTGCCCAAGACAAAGGGAACAATATTTTTAGCACCATTCACCCATCTTGTACACAGGATGGAGAGTGATAGGGTCACTGTCTCGTGGGGTTGTAGCATGTTGGCTAATCTTTATCATGAGCTGAGTCAGTTGGTGAGATATCAACGGGAGAGTCTTATAGTATGCACCTTGATACAGGTTTAGATGTTTAATAATTACACATGTACATGACCATAGGGTACTCCTACGATGATATATGTGAGCACACCGAGAGCCTTTGCATATCTTCTAGTAGATGTTTGGCAGCACAGAGATATCCTCTTTTGGAGGGTATGCTTTGACTATATACTAGGTATAGATGTGATATGGAGACCTTATTGCTAGATGATAGAGTGTTCGGATACCCGACATCAGTTGAGATAATCATTGCAGCGTAAGCTGCTAGAAGGTCCTACCAATCATGTCGTGATGTGGTATTACTATGATAGGGTGATGAGACAGTTTGGTTTGATGCAGGGAGTCCCTCGGACACTACCTCAGTATGCATATTCAATGAGATACTATTAGAGACCCAGTACCATATGTCGACCTATAGTAGCTGATATTGTGGATAGTGAGACAGATGAGACCAAGGATATAGAGGTAGCTACTAAGATATCCTACACCGGTGTTAGCAGAAAGTATATAAGATACTGGAGTTTATAGGGGACCCATCCTATATTCCCTGATGACCACCCCAGAGGTGATCTAGGTCCTTCAGAGAGGAACCACTAAGGAGATGAAATACCAGGAGGAGAGGAAGAGGAGGATCAAAGAGATGAGGAGGAGCCTCCCTTCGAGGGAGATCCTATGGAGGAGAGAGCAGAGGAGATGCCCCCAGGCTACAGTACAGGGACTGGTGATGAGGCAGTCTATGTTGCTCCCTTGAGATCATAGCATCCTCCTCGAGTGCACACAGAGACACCACCACCGAGGCCTAGATAGAGTGAGCGAGGAGAGATTATTCGCTCCATGCCACCACCATCTAGATCCTTTAGTGATGCCCATGCAGGAGATCTAGGTATGATATAGCTTGAGAATGTTTTTGAATAAAGATTTTTTTTGGAAGAAGAATTTAATAAGTTTTATGTTTGAATTTTGCAGGGAGCATAGTGGAGTGGAAGATTTTTGTATCTGAGGTTCTGAAGGATACATGTATATCCTACCGACTACCAGCTAGCAAGAGAGAGTCCCTTGTAGGACAAAGGGATCCTGGAAGACATGCAGATATCTTCCTATGTGTATAGTGAGAGTTGAGGTTATGCAAGGAGAGAGAAGAGAAACTGATGGCTAACATGCAAAGAGCTCAGGAGCGGATCCAAGAGATGATCATATCGAGGAGTCACACACAGACTAGCATTCTGAGATCCTCAGCCTCGCATCACAGATCTGAGAGAGCTAGGAGTCACCGTCCTTCAGAGCATCATGATAGAGATTGATAGATATGGCCCTTGGGCCACATATGTACCAAACTCAAAAAAGTTTATTTATGAAGAAAACTTTGTTTTTGGAACAATTAGTCCTATGATTGATTACTTTTTACTTTCATCAATGTAGAAAACTTAAAAAGAAAGAGGAAAAGAAAATATGGATGAAATGCATTCAAACTTATAAACTAATTATTCTATAAGGAACACATACATACATAAAGAAAGAAATGTTGATATTAGGGATAATAATGTTTGAGATGCATGATATTAATAGGTTCCCTAAGAGGAACACCATTCATATCAACAATTTTTTAAGCACCAGACGTAAAATCCTCAATTACCACAAAGGGTCCAAGCCAATTTGGACTAAATTTTCCTTTCTCACCGAGTAAAGCATTCACATTTATTTGGTTCTCATATAAGACTAAATCACCTACCACAAATGACCATTCAATCACTTTGTAATTATATTTTTTTTGGAGTGATTTATGATAGGCCTTAATGTGTTCCAAAGCATTTATTCGTTGTTCATCTAACATTTCCAATTCTTGTAATCGTTGTTCCTGAAAATTATCTCTGTCAATGATCCCATGAAATGAAACACTCAAGGATGGTATTTCTAATTCCAAAGGAATGATAGCGTTAGTCCCATAAACAAGATTATAAGGTGAAGTGTCAGTGGCCGTACAAACACTAGTCCTATAAGCCCACAAGGCATAAGTAAGTTGAATACGCCAATCTTTCACAGGTTTGTTGATTGTTTTCTTTAATATTTGTTCAATAACCTTATTCGATGCTTCAGATTGACCATTAGATTGAGGGTAGTAGGGAGTAGAAAATTTGTGTTGTATACGATAATTCTCCATGAATTTTGTGACTTCTTTGTTCTTAAAAGATGTACCATTAGCCAAAACTATCGTTGAAGGAATGCCAAATCATGCTATAATATGGTTAAGGATGAAATCACAAATAACATCTGCAGTAGTAGAATGAAGAGGGATAGCTTCTACCCATTTTGTAAAGTAATCCATAGCTGTGAGAATGTACGTATGTCCTTGAGAAGAAGCCGGTGAGATTTTTCCAATAAGGTAAAAACCCAAAATGCTAAAAGGCCACAGAGCAACTTGATTACGAAGCTCACGAGTAGGAGCATGAATTAAATTACCATGTTGTTGACACTGAGGACACTTTTTGACAAATGTAAAGGAATCTTGTTCCATTGTTTGCCAGTAGTATCCCATTTTAAGGAGTTTATTAACTAAAGTTTTCCCACCAAAATGTCCTCCACAAGAACCAAAGTGAGTTTCTGCTAAAGCTACAGGTACTTCGGTCTTGTTAAGACATCTTAATGGTAAACCATTGTAAGAATGTTTGTAGAGTGTTTCCCCTAAAATGATATAGCAGGCTGCAAGCTTTCTAATATGACTACATGTGTTCCTTGTTGCTGATTCTGGAAAAGTATTATCTTTCAGAAAATGAAAGATATGTGAATACCATTCATCTAAATGAAAATTACAACAATCCATGGTAACCCTATCAGAAATTGTAGGGAATTTAAGAGTGTGTATATTCAATTGAAATTCTTCCTTGTTATTCTCAAGGCAAACCAAAGAATCTGCGCTTGCCATGACGTTTGCATGTCGATTTTCTTTCCTTGGTAAAGTTTGAATTGTGTAAGAAGAAAATTGTGAAAGAATATCTAGAGCCACATCTCGATATTGTGCCATCTTATCACTCTTAGTTTGATAACCTCCTTTGATTTGTTCCACAATCAATTGCAAATCCCCATAAATTTGTAAGTTTTTAATATGAAGGGATAAAGCTGCTTGTAAACCAGCTATAAGAGCTTCATATTCCGCAATGTTGTTAGTACAAGGAAAAGTTAATTTATATGACATAGGGATTGGTTTCTTTGTAGGAGGGATCAAGATAATGCCCACCCTAGCACCTGTCTTGCACCTAGAACCATCAAAATATAATTCCCAAGTATCATCTTGTTTGATTGTAAATATATGCTCATTAGGGAATTCTACTGAGGTAATAGTTGTAATAGAATGAGGACAAGGAGCTTTAGCTAAATAATCTGTTAAATCTTGTCCTTTAATTGACTTTTGAAGGATGAAATTGAGATCAAATTCTGTGAGCAACATCACCCATTTTGCTAATCGACCAGAGAGATCAATTTTTGAGAAAAGGTGTTTTAAAGGATCGAATTTAAGAATCACATTGACTTCAACATTGAGCAAGTAATACCAGAGTTTTTGACAAGCATAAACTAAAGCCAAGCATTGTCATTCTAGTTGAGTATACCATGTTTCATAATCCAATAAATTCTGACTAATATAGTATACTGGTCTTTCCTTTCCATCACTATCATGTTGAGCCAACAATGAACTCACAAAAATAGATGTGGTAGAGGTATATAGATAAAAGGGTTTATTGAATTGAGCAGGCTGTAAGATAGTCAGATTAGCAAGATATTGTTTAAATTTCTCAAAAGACTTCTTGCATTCCTGGTTCCAAGAAAAAGTAGTGTCTTTTCTAGGTAAAGAATTAAAAGGAACAGTCCTATCGGCTAGGTTAGAGACAAAGCAACAAATAGATTGTATTTTACCTTGTAAACTGTGCAATTGAGAAATATTCTTAGGAGGAGGCATGTTAACAATAGCATCAATCTTCTTAGTATCAACTTCTATGCCTTGCTTAGAGATAATAAATCCTAATAATTTTCCAGAATCAACTCCAAAAGCACATTTCTTAGGATTTAACCTCATGTTGTAACTCCTAATTCTTTCAAATATTTGTCTTAGAATGAACACATAATCTTCTCTTTGTATAGATTTTGCCAAGATATCATCCACATAATCTTCAGAAATCTTATGAATGTAATCATGAAAAATCAGAGTCATGGCGCGTTGATAAGTAGCTCCCACATTTCTTAATCCAAAAGGCATCATGACCCAACAAAATGTCCCCCAAGGTGTAATAAATGTGGTCTTAAGTTGATCCTCAACCGGAATAAAGATTTGATTATAACCCAAAAATCCATCCATAAAAGACAATAATGCATGACTAGCTATGGAATCCACAATCATGTCAATATTAGGTAATGAGAAGTCATCTTTTATGGATGCTTTATTTAAGTCTCGGAAATCAGTGCACATTCTTATTTTATTTTCTCCCTTAGAAAAATCCACAATATTGGAAATCCATTTAGAATAATCAATAGAGCAGATGAATCCGGCACCTAGTAATTTTTCAATTTCAGCTTTTACAAGTAAAGCAATGCTGGGATTCATCTTATGAATCTTCTATTTTACAGGTTTAGCATTGGGTTTAAGGACAATATTATGAATGAAAATTTTGGGGTCTATACCTGGCATATCTGAATATGTCCAAGCAAAGATATCCTTATATTCAAGCAAGAGAGAAACCAATTGATCATGTTCATCTTGATTCAAACACTTCCCAATTTTGATTGTTCTTTCAA
>MU226283.1:512264-522795 GCA_018584345.1 Thuja plicata
TATATATATATAACTAATATTACTGAAAAATTATATTAAAATCTTAAGTAAAAAATAATGCATATATTTATTTTAGTGGCGGCGCTCCCCTTGGGAAGATAGATAGATCACCTAGCTGAAGAGGTTACTATCTACCATGAGCGATTACTGCCTACTATTACTAATTTCTTGCCTACCAATTTGACTTGTAAAGAGGTTCGGATTGAAGGACACTTTGATAACATAATAAATGCCCTAAAAATTTGTACTGACCTAGTTGGACTATTGAGAATTGGATAGAGGACTCTATAACTATTATAAACACCTTTGATAAAGTTTATATATCTCATATATTTACGGAAGCCAATGGTGTTGTAGACGAGCCCTTGCCAATATTGGGGTCTACAGTAATTATAAATTGTAATGGAGAAGGGGTGATATATAGCTAACTCAAACCAAAGATTCAATTTCCTATGACAACCAACATGCTTGGGTAGTGAGGCTAGCTTTTCATGATGATGCGTGTGCTTTTATTGATTTTTCTCCTCATTATTTATGCATAGTTTTGGGTAATTTGAGAAACCTTTCTGGTGAAGATGAGAACAATTATGTTTGTCTTGATAGATTTAGGATTCTTAATGAGGTTGGAAGCTCGATGATGGTGATTCCACCATGGGAGGTGACAAGAATATATGTTAGAGCTTCTCACCTGTCAATAGGTGAAGAACTTTAGCACAATATGGAATTTTTTTTACAAAGGAAGGGTTTCACCCTACATGGAATGAGTCCATGGTTTTGTTCATAATATATCTAATATGTTTGTTCAAGGTTGGAAGGATGATCGGGTTAAGGTGTATGGCAAGAACTTTGACATTACAGAAGAGCTTATAGCTAATCTTACTGGGCTTTCTATGGAAGGCAATAAGTTTTTTAGGGATACAAAATTATTTGACATAGAGGTCCAAAATTTTACAAAAGGAAAAGAGGGCAAGAACCTAGTGAAGAAGTCCAACAGAGGGTACAAGATAAATTCCCTCAAACCCCTATGAGATTTTCCTCACCATACTCATTCAATACTATTATTTATGGTCATTACACTATTGTTTATGGGCATCATTTTGCTCTTCTTAACCACTTTAGACATAAATAATGCTAAGAACCCTATCATACATTAAGGGTTAATTCTTCTAATTATGAAACAATTTACATTCTTTTAGAAGGTGAAGTCTAAGATACTCCCTTGTTTTAAAAAATTCAGAGAATGACAACTCCAAGTCGTAGGAAGAGTGCTTGGATAACCTCTATTTTGAAGAGGATGGATGACAAGTGGACAATGAAGATAATCCTTAATTTGTTTATCAGGAGGAAAAATGAAAGAAGTCACAGAAGGAGAAATAAGCCAAAAAAATGAAAAGCTTCCTCTGTTTACTTTATTTGTGGAGATAACGATCATAATAGCTAATAAAGAAAAATCTCTAATGATCTCTTTTTAGTGGCTAGGAATATGTCAGTCGACACTTTGAGAATACACAAGTATTTGTTTCATGAACTAAATAAGATGAATATTAAAATATATTCTTTGCAAAATAATTTGGAAAAAAATCTAGTCTTATGGCGACTTCTGGATTGAAAAGAAAAGAAGGAATGTTGTTGCCTCTCTTCAGAAGGCGGCCAGAGATGTTCAACATATGAAAGAGGATTATCAGTGTAGAATTTCCCGTTAGGAAACTAATTACAAGAAAATCAATTATATTAGGTATACTTTACTCAATTTCAGCTACAAAGTTATCAATAGTAGTGTACACAATTTGATGGTTATGACTGAGTAATTTGAGAATTTGCATGAAGCCAAGATGCACTTTGTGGATTTAGAGGCTTTAAAGAACACTAAATAGATTCTTTTGGAGGAAGACAAAGGACCCAATACAAACATACAAGCTCACCTTAACAAAGCTACTAAACAGTCAAACTAGGACCTAAAGGACAAGAAAAAAACTCTCAATGAATGTTTCCCAACTCGAAGCTGAAGCGATGAAGGCCTTGAAAAATCTGAATTAATTCCTTTCTAGCTAGTTGGTTTGCTTCTTTTTTGCTATGGGCGGATTGTCTGTTTCATTGTTTTATGATGGGAGGTTCGATATGGATACATACCTACTAATGATGACTTATAAAATTAGAAAATAATAAATAAATAAATAGAAAACAAACTTTTATTTACAAATCACAAATTCCATCAATCTATTGCTTATTAGATTAATATAATATAAAAATATAAATTATATTAATAATAATAAAATCAAATCAAATAGATTACATTGGTTATTAGATTTACCAAATCTTATTTTAATAAAAAAAAGTCAGTATAAATACACTATATTACTTATTAGATTCATCAAATCTAATTTTAATGTCAAAGGGCCCTTGGTCTGCTCTTGAAGTTGAAGGGTTCTCAATGGCCCATCAGGATCAAGTCTAGCTAAGTGCAAGGCTCGGACATCATAATGGATGAGGCTGGGATCATGCCCTGGGTGATTTTGGTGGTGTGGATGCACCTGAGGTTGCTAAAACCCTCCATAAAAAAATTCTATTTCTTTATTTCTTTTCAATTATAAATAAATAAAAGAAAGGAATCCAAAGAATTTTGGAATAGCCACTACAACTAATCAAAAGAAATTCCATTTCTTTATTTCTTTACAATAGTAAATAAATAAAAGAAAGGAATCCAAAGAATTTTGGAAAAGCCACTACAACTAATCAAATACCATTTATAAATTAATTTATTTATTTGAAAAGATTGACAAAGGCAATAGAGTGGCATGACAAATTTTTCTCTCAATCTAGCTTATTTTATTTGGGCAACGTCTATGCAGCCATCAGATTCTCTAATGTTACCAAGAAGGGACTTAATTTTTTTTTTAACTCTCCTTTGTAAAACTTAAATTTCTGATGGCTGCATAGACACTGGCTTTTATTTCCACCTGTTAATGTGAGAGAAGGTCACCTGCTTGACTTATTTCCGACCAGTTAATGTCAGAGAAGGTCACCTGCTTGACTGGTGACCTTCACTTATTTCCGACCAGTTAATGTCAGAGAAGGTCATCTGCTTGACTTATTTGCTATTTATGAACTGTTAAGTGTGCTATTTGGTCAGACACTTCAGTTTGGTTCTCGACGCGACTGATGTCATTATCTTCGACAATTTGATTGAGGCCCTGTACATTTAGCACACGGCGACAAGAACCAGAGATTCCCGATGATATCGGAACGCCTATTTACAGCACCCAATTGGCGTAGTCAGGCATCTCAATTTCTTTTATGATGTTAAGGAAGTTTCATTCCTCAATGGCTCAGCTTCCCATTTCCTCCGTTGTTATGAAGAATACATTGCTCCTCAACCAAGCATTCCAACAACGCTCTGTCTACAACAGACCGCAACGTTGGGATACCTGCATTCCTTCAGTCCCTTCTCCTGTCAGAGCGATGACTGTTGTTTCAGATAACGTTAAATCTTCTGTCCCTCGCCGGACTGGCAACTTTCATAGCGATGTCTGGAACGATGATTTTCTACAGTCTCCACACACCATATCTTGAAGTAAGACAGATTAATGCAAGCATATATTTTTTTTCGTCTCAAGTCATAATATGCAAGTCTTACTAGGCTGATCTTTTTGTTGGTTTGTGTCTGTGTTGCAGGCTCCTTCGTACCAACGGTGGGCCGATAATTTGGTTGTCAAGATAAAAGAAATGTTCAGAGGTCTTGATGATGGAGAAATGAGTCCATCAGCTTATGACACCGCCTGGGTAGCAATGGTTCCTGCCCAGGATGGATCTCACGGCCCACACTTTCCCCAGGCCATAAAATGGCTTATCCGCAACCAGCTGGAGGATGGTTCATGGGGGCTTCCTTCAACGTTCCTCTTGTGTGATCGTTTACTTTGTTCTCTCGCTTCTCTTGTTGCCCTTCTTACTTGGAATACAGGACACGCTAATGTAGAAAAAGGTTATATTTACTATATCTATTATATTCATGTTACATTATATATATATTTTTTTGCTGTTGAACTTTTTTCACTATAAGAAAATATTATTTTGTAGATTTTTTTTTTTGGGTTCTGTGGGGCTTACTTCCGACATTCTTTTTAAGTTACTATAATTTTCTTACTATGTACGAGGAGAAGCATAGTTTTCATATGTTAAGTGTAGCAAATGCATAAGTTCGAACTAAGTGTTCTAAATACAGGTTTGGCATATTCTTGTAGTTAATGATTGAGAACCTTGCTTCTCATCATGTATAGTTAAAAAATTATGGTGCCAACATTCTAGCCTAACCTTGATTTGCTACTATATTAGGATTTTGATGCACAAGTTAAGACTCAACATAAAACTTTTCATTTGATGTTAGACTACTCTATCACTGACCTGCTGACACCTTTAGGACCAATCCATTGTGTGTCTCATTGTGGCTTATCTTCACTGCCCCTTAGCCATTCTACATAATTTTGTAAGCTTTAAGTTCTATGTCCAACATTTCGTGCACTTAGTTAAGATTCGAATCTAGAACCTTTGATTTTATGTGGAACTGCTCTATTCCTCAATTGTTGGGACCTTTAGGACCAGTTCATCTTTGGTCCAAATATAGCTTTATTTCCAACATCCTATTAAAAGGCATTGTACAATGTTTACGAGACTTGAACTATGTAGATACCATTTTGAATTTTTCATAGAATAGTTACAATAAAACCACTAAAATATTGACTCCTTTAGTCTTTCTTTGATTTGGATGTGAATTATCTCGGATAGTAACAGGGACAGACTATCTATATATTTCTGAAAGGCTTGAACAGTCAAAGCAATGAATGCCCACTTGTAGATTTCAGTCTTAAAGATTACTTTCAAAATGAACTATGTATGTTATTTTATGAACGTTTACATCACACTTAGTAGTTAGCAAAAAACAATTAACGTTTGATTTTTGAACTTAAAATAATTGATTTTATGTGTAGGTGTTTGTTTCATTGTTGATCATCTGAAATCCCTAGAAAAGGTGGAAAGTTTGTCTCCAAATTTTGAAATAATTTTTCCTGCATTATTGAGAAAGGTTGAGTCTCTAGGGTGGAGTCTTCTGTATACAACATCTTTGATGAAAAAGAGAGACACGCTACTTAAGGAGTAAGAGCCTTGCTTATTCTTTTGTTGTACATGAGATTATCTTTGCAATTTTTTTCTTCTTATAATTCACTTGCAGAATCTCTATGGAGGGGGTTATTCCAACACACATGCTAAATGCACTAGAGGGACTTGAGGAAATAATTGACTGGAAAAAGATAATGAGAGTAAAGATGGGTCATTTGTTAGCTCTCCTGCTTCCACTGCTTGTGTACTCATAAATACCAGTGATCAGAGTTGTTTTCTCTTTTTGAATAATCTCATGGACAAATTCAATGGTTGCGGTATGATACATTTCCTTAATATCATGTTTCATGTAAGTCAATCATTCCTTGATGTTGAATGCATTATCCAATTTGTGAAATAGTGCCCTGCTTGTATCCAATCGATCTACTTGAACGCCTTTCACTAGTTGACAATATTGAGCATCTTGGAATAGGTTGACATTTCAAAGAAGAAATCAAAGTAGCTCTTGATTATGTTTATGGGTACGTATTGTTATAGTGGTATTAGTTTTTTATTGTCATAATGTTCTTATTTTCTATTATGATAATTATTGAGGCAGATATTGGAGTGAAAAGGGTATTGGATAGGGTAGGGAGATCCTCTTTGCAGATCTCAATACTATAGCACTAGGACTTCGAACCCTTAGGATCCATGGATACAATGTTTCCCCAGGTTTGCAATTTCTTTTCTGAAAAAAAAAATGGTGGAGATTATTTATATTTAAATGTGTTGTTTTTCTAATACTAACATGTGTAAAATCACAGAGGTGCTCAATAATTTCAAAGATGAAAACGGGTGTTTCTTCTCTAGTTCTAGCCAAACACACATAGAGCATAGAAGCATAGTGAATTTGTTAAGGGCTTCCGACCTTGCATTCCCAGGAGAAAATATTATGGAGGAAGCTAGACTGTTTTCTTGTAACTATCTTAGAGAATCATTAAAAACAGATAATATCTTATGCAATGAGAAAATTGCTAAAGAGGCCAGTAATGTTATTATCATTAAAAAGATGGTTTCTAAAATCAGTTGTCTATGTTTTTGAAATTAATATTTTGGATCATATTGAGTGATTTATCATTAGAAATAGAAGTGTGTGATCTAAAATATTGATGCAAAGCATAAATAATTAATTTTGAAAATAGAAAAAAAATTGATTTCATACGTGATTTAAAATTTGTGTCAAATATGTTTTCAGACTGAATATGCACTAGAGTATTCTTGGCACCATAGTATCTCCATCTTCGAGGCAAGGAGCTATATTGATGCTTATGACAAAAATCATGCATGGCTTAAAAAAACCCTATTCAAGTAGGTTTAATAAATTTCCTTGAACTTTTATAACCATTGTCTAATTCATCATCCTCTTTCTTATTTATTTTTTAATTGCATAGGATGCCATACATTAATAATACTTATTGTATGGAATTGGCTAAAGTAAACTACAACATTGAGCAATCTTTATATCAAAAGGAATTGAAGCTTCTCTCAAGGTGGGTGGGGTAAAACCCTTTTTTATTTTATTTTTAATGACATGATAATTTAATAAATCCATAATTGTGACTATTATATGTTCTATGCAATAGTTGGTGGAAAAAGTCATGTATGGCAGAAATAGACTTTGCCCGACAAAGATTGGTAGAATCTTACATGTCCATGGCCATATTTGAGCCAAGATATTTGTTATGTAGAGTTGTCGTCACCAAAGGTGCTTGCTTATTAGTAGTCATTGATGATATTTGCGACACCTATGGAACAATAGAAGAGTGTAGAATTTTCATAAAAGCAATAAAAAGGTAATTTCTTAAATTCTAGTTTAATACTTATCTTGGAACCATGTTAATTAATACTTTTTATTACATTCAGATGGGATACCTCCTTGGTAGATGAGCTTCCAGACTACATGAAAATAGTCTTCAAAACGTGGTATGATGTAGTACATGAAATAAATATGGAGGTGACAAAGCAACAAGAGCATGACATGATCCACCACATTAGAAAAGATGTATGTAATTGAATTTTTATAAATATATAATTCTTATATTATGTCCCCAGTTTCTTTAAAATTCCCTTTTAGGAGTGTTTCTTTATGTATGTATACTATTTGTACAGTATGAGAAGTACATCGATGCTGTAATGCATGAAAGAGAGTGGTCAAAAGATGGGTACATACCAACAATGGAAGAGTACTTTGAGACATGTTTAGTATCAGCGGGTCTTGGTCCAACTTCACATGGAATCTTGTTAATGGGCGAGGTTGTAACAGATAATGATCTTCCACTCAAAAAATATTCCTCAAAACTATATCAGCTTGCGGCTTTGCAATGGCGGCTAACAAATGATATTGCAACCATGGAGGTATTTAAATTATCGATGAGTTATAGCTAAGATTGGAAGAAAAACATGCTAACTATTTTTATTAATGCAGAGTGAGAAGGTTCGAGGAGGACAAGCATGGTCACTTATAGCATGTTATTTGAAGCAGAATCCAGGTTCTACAGAAGAAGAGGGTCTAAAGCACTTTGAAAATATTGTCGATCATACTATGAAAGAATTGAACTATGAGTATTTGAAGTCAACTGGTAAAAACCCAAAATGTGGCAAAATGTTTCTTTTTAGAATGACACAAGCTACTTTTTTCTTCTACAAGTATGGAGATGGCTATGCTAATGCCATGAAGGAGACTAAATAAATTATAAGGAAAACTCTCATCGACCCTGTGCAACTATGGTGAACAATGTATTCAACTTATTACCTCTTAATCCATGGAAACTATATTGGGATTAATAAATGGTCAAGAATGATTCCTTCAAATAATTGATAAAACATGGTAATATAATGATGAATACTGCTCTCTCATAGAGAAATTTTATACTACTGTTCGCTTTTGTGGACATTATTTGATCCAAAGGTATATAATGTTAATGTTACATTTATTAGCTATAAAGTTATGTGTTATTAATAATTGTAATAAATAATTTGTATTTAGAAACTATTGGGTAGTTAGGTGGAATAAATAATTTGCATTTTGAATCTACGGTATCATTTCTTATTATATAAAGTTAATACGTTGAATATTTTTTTCCCAATTTGTCTTTTTTTCAAAAGAGTTGCATCTTTTAAGAAGTGTTCCCTACTAATTTTTAAATGGCGTGTATAAAGTATGATTGTATAATGACATGTTTATAAGTGAAAGTATGTTGCTACATATAGATGATATTATATCTATCTGTACCATCCTAAATTATAAGTAGCTATAATTAGATGCTCAATTAGACCAATTTTTAGTTTTCTCAGGCTTCGATGATCATTATATTTGATCCATCCCCAATTGTACTTTTTATTCTAGTATTCTCTCTAGATTCCCAAATCTTGAAAAAAATCATGACTATTTTTTTTTTTTTGGGGGGGGGTGGATTAGATTGACCTAGTCAGGCTATTCCTGGGAATAGGTTGACCTGATTGACCTATTCTCGAGAATAGGTTTACCCAGTTGGCCTATTCCAAGAATTGGTCAACTTCGTTGGCTTATTCCCTATGTCTCCCCCTGAAATTTGAATTGTGACCTTGTTTCAATGGTTAAGAAAAAAATCTTAAATGCTATTAGAGTAAAAGCACGAAGGTGTGTCACATTTTAGGATAACTTAGAGCACTCGGTTGAGTAGCACTCGACCGAATCCACGTACGTGTTGTGTGGTTCCTAATGGCACCTACATGGCTAGAGGTACATGACCTATTGGGACTTGGCTGAATACCACTCGGCTGAGTCCTACTCGCATAATAAAAGTCACATAAGGCAGCTTAAGGCCCTCATTTGCATAGTGAGGGGCTAGTGGAGTAGAGAAGGGGGATTGAGGACATTCGACCAAGTGTAAGGTAGGGCCCCCACTTTTTTGCATTTATTTGATTTTTTTGTTTATTTAAGTGTTTGTTGTAATTCTGTGGTTAAAAAATAATATTTTAATATTATATTAGTACCAAATATTTAAATTGTTTTTATGTTTTTTCATAATTATGTATAAAATGGCTAGTTTTAATATTTTATTTTGAAAACAAGAACCTTAAACCTTAAAACATAGACCTTAGACCTTAAAACTTAAACTCAAACCTTCAACCTTAAACCTTAAATCTTAAACCTTAAACATTTCATCAATGTTCACCATGTACACTATAGATGACATCAATACTACATCAAAGAACTAGCAAATAATTTAAACATAAAAACATAAATAATTTAAACTCAATTGAAAATACATATATAGCCTTAGTGTATTGTAATAATATTACTAGATGCAAGATTCAAGTTTGTTATTTTCTCATGCAATGTGAACCTTGATAGATCTCTATCATTTTTCATTTATCAGATTTTACAATGTCATGCAACCTACCATGCGAGATGAAATATGCAAATATGTTTACAATATCCAATGTGTTTTCATTTCATGCATATGACATGCTAGTTTCTTTTATAAATAAACCAATATAAATGTGAAGTCACGCTCCTTTCCTGAAATGATATGTTGTAGAAATTTTTTGGCCATTCAAAGAACCTTTAAACATCAACATTAATCAGAACTATTCATTGAACCATTAAATTACTAAAATTTCACTAGAGATTCAGATGTAATATGTAATGATACAATACATCTTAAGGAGATGTACTATGTAATGATTTGAATTTCTTAGGGAAATGAAATTGTTTTTAATTTACAAGGTTTTTAATATTTTTTGTTTAATGAATGTGTTGCAAAATTTAAGTGTACATTTGATGATTTGAATGTATTTTAAGGGGACCTGTAATATGTTTAATTATTTGAATGTCTTAAGGGGGCGTTTAAATTTAAGTAATGATTTGAATGTCTTAGGGTTCAATGAAATCATTTTTAATTTACTTGAGTTTTGTAATGTTTATATGGTTTATGTTTAATTTTTGATCTGATTTAAATGTATAGTTTGCGCGCGCACACACACACACACACACACACACACACATATGAACTATTTTGTTAATTCTATTTAATGTACATGTGCACACTTGTAGTTTTTATCTAGATTCATGCATCATCTATCATATCTATACATCATGGCATCCATTGGTCTAGAGCTTAGTGTACATCATGATAGTGACCATGCATCATGGGCATCGTCTCATAGTACTCCCTAGAGTAAGGAGAATCATAGACAAGGGACTATTTCTAGATTGAACGCCACTCTATCTCAGCTAGAGGGGACGCTGCAAATTATTATTGTCCTCCCTAATAGGGAAAGGTTGGAATCCATTCACACTGAGATTATGAGTATGATTCAGAAGGATGAATTATATAACCCCTATTATGAAACCTCCATTGGCACATTTTATCAGAGCTTAGCTAGTATAATATTA
>MU226283.1:554832-566809 GCA_018584345.1 Thuja plicata
CCAAGGGGTCCTATGGAAGTTAATTTGAAAAAAAAATTTACAAAAAAAAAAAATAATAATAATTTATTATTATTAAAAAAAAAACATCAGGTACCTGAAAAAATCAGGTACTAGATTTTGTTTGGGTACCCAAAAATATTAGGTACCCGAAAAAATCAGGTACCCTATTCTGCTAGTGCTTTGGTGTCAGGTTTGCCCAAGTGTATTGACACCCAAGCCTACAAAGAAGTCAACAAATGTTTTCATGCACTTTTGGATGAGTGAAAAGTGGATTTTTATCACATCACCACTTTTTACCCCCCCGTGATCTTGCACATACCCTAGAATCTCTCAAAAATGTATATGCCAAATATCAAGAGATAGACAAATCAAAGATTCATTCTATGATCATCTCTCACATGATTAAGTTCAAAAGGACTGTATTGGAACTCAAGATAGTCATACCATACAAGGTATGGAACATACCTAATATGTTAAAAAGGAAAGCAATTGAAGATGATATGAGGATAAGAGAACAAACATTGGATATTCTTCTCCCGTTGTGCTCGCATGATGAGAAATTTATTCTGTTGGATTTAGTAAAGCCGCACCTAAGAACCAAAACAAGAATTCTCCATATCATGAACAAGGAGTATGATTTGGTTGGTGAAGAGACTCATAAAGATATTGAGTAGGTATTTTTGGATAGAGATATGTATCCATCAACGACTCCTACGGCTAAGGCAACTCAAATTCCTCCTAAACAGGTTGCAGAGCCAGTAATTTAGAATGCACCTAAGATAGGTCCACAGGTTTCAGTGCCCTCAGTCTCAATAGCCTCTGATACAACAAAAGATTCAGGGGATACTATAGTTATTGATGATATCAAGATATCTATGTCCACTTCTAATAATGATATGGATAAAGTTGAAAAAGCATTTGTAAACTCACAAGAGACAGAGAAGGCATGCACTGGTGATACATCTTTGCAACAAGATAAATTTCCCTCGATAGATTCAATAGACTTGAACAAAGAGGAAGATAATCAAAACAATGAGACACTAGTCATGGATATCCTAGTTAAAAGTGAATGCATGGATACTAGGCAGAATACCATATTCACACAATCCATTCAACCATCTACCTTATTGTTGTCAAGTTTAACTCCTGACTTAGAAAGTCTGGATGCATGGGGAGAAGAGGATTTAATTAAGATCAGTGTCCTAGCCATGGAAAAAGCCAAAGAGAAATAGGTTATGAGAAACCCTCTCTTCTTGGAATCAGTAAACATCTTGAATGACCTAGTACCTGCAGACAAGAAAGTAGCAAAAATTCAGTCAGTTGATGATGTAGATAGTATACTAACAAGCTTCAAAGCACATTTTAAAAGATTAGTAGACTCAGCTACTTGAATTGCAGAAGATGATTACAAAAAGGAAAGGTTGAATGAACAAGTAAAGATGTTTTCCTTAGATTTAAATTCATTGAAGATTGGTCAGTCTATGTTGAAAGAGTTGGCAGCTAAAGGCATAAATGTAATAGCCAACTGCATGGACAGGGTGAAATTCACCTCTGAACATATCAAGAAGATAGAGGAGGCAGATATCTTGGTTGACAGTATTAGGAAATTAATTGAGAAATCCACGCAAGACATGAACATCTGCAACAATAGCTATCAAGGTCAGCTTGACAAGATTGAGAAGGCAAAATTCAATATTAATAAGATAAGAATCAGACAGACCCAACTGAGAAATGAACTAGCACCCTCCTTAGCAGTTTTGGATGAGAACATCAAATAGATTGATGTGACTATTGTCACATATCATCAAGGTCCCTGCATGGACCTGATAAAAATGGAGAAGCTCACTTATGCTCTATGCACCCATCTCCAGACAGTTGATGCAATAAAGGCATTTTGGAAACAAGAGATAAAGAATCTTCAGGTTGTATATCCAGATGTATATATGGAGTAAGTATCTAGAGACTTACAATTTTGACACCTTTGTCATTAATGTCAAAGGGGGATTAATATACAAGGAATATGTGTATATATGGAGAGTAGTATATATTATAAAGTATAATGATATACAGTTTTTGTGTTAGTCAAATTTGGGTAACTTGGCCACATTCCTTTGTTGCCATTAATGAAAAAGGGGGAGATTGTTGGCAAGTAGACTCCTAGAGATTATATGGATTATTTTTTGTTGTCATTATGGTAACAAAGTCATATGAAGTTTTGATAGTAAACTATGAAGTGAAAATTGACTAAGTGCAGAAGATAGAACATAACAGTGACTTGCAGTCGATCAGGGCATCAGCACACATGCGTACGACCACATAAGGATATGCACATTCAGACTTAAGCTCTATGGCATGTTATTATTCTTACCCTATATACGCATGGTACAGAATGATATTATAGACAAGTTACAGAATGAACAAGTACACTAGCAGTTCAGAATACAGAGTATGAAGCTGACTTCATGATTTTGATTATCATGTAATATTTTGTTATGTAAAGGCTAAGCACCTATTGTATTAAGTTTTTAATCATATATTAAACATTTTTTTCAACATGCTTAAGCCAATTTGTTTGGAAGCATTGTGTATTATGTTTTTGGGCCGACTAAGATCTTGTTTGTAGTCGCGTCTATTCAGGCATAAAGATATATATGTAGTGCAAAGATACATTTGAAGTGTCATCGAAATAGTCAGAGAAGATGTATAGCAGAGCAGTATGAAGATATTAGTATGAGATAGATCCCTTAAAGATGTTAAGAGCATAAGCGCGTAACTGGAACTGATCAGACATCTGTGTCACATACAATAGTTCACTTTTGGATATAATGCATATCTATTCTCAGGAGGTTGTAGCCTTCTTTCTCTTTGAGTATTGAGCTCTTGGATAGCGATTCCTCACCCCTAGCAGGGTTGTTTGTAAAAGACTCCTAACAGGGTCAGACCCTTAACCAAGTCATTGTACTTACATTGTAAAGACTACTCCTAACAGGGCAAAGGAACTGTAACAGGTTCATTATACTAGTGCAATATTTGTGGTTACTAATTCCCACTGGGGTTTTCCTCTAATCAAGGTTTCCCCATAATCATATCTTGTGTTATGTGATCTTATGTTAAGCATCAAGTGTTATATGATTGTTTTATATTCAAAGTTGCTAAAATTGAATAAATAGCTAAACACTGATTCACCCACCCTTCTCAGTGTTTCCAACAAAAAAATCATCATATATTAATTCCACTATATAGCTATGGAAAAAGTATGTTCAGACATTATCTCCACTTCAAAGAATCTCTAACATTGTATCCTTATCCACTACATGCAACTAATATCTTGAATTAGACCTGTTAGGTCTTTTTCTTGCAAGACTGAAAATAGTATAAATGCTTGAACCTTATATCTCCAATTTATAATTCATGTAACATAAAGCCTAATTAATGAGGACTAATTCCTCCTTCTAGTTTGAGATCCACAAGCTTAGGTGGGTGTACCTTCAAATGATTATTGATTTCCAATATCTATTATAGTGGATTAGGGCTTTCATTGATTGGCTTTAACTTTCCTTCACTGTATCAATTGATAAAACACCTTGCATATGATAATAACTAACTTAATACTAAGATTTACAAGACAAATTATGATCTTAACAATAACAAAGATCAATGAGGTAAGGATTCTCATCCTTCTTCCTTTTGGAGTTTCTTGAGCTTAGGAGGGCTAACCTAGTGATTCTCTCTTTTAATGAATCAAAAAACTCAATTGTCTTCTCTAATACAATTACTTAAAATATATGTGTTCTTTGTAACTGAAAAGTGAATGATTTAAATGTTTTTATATTGGATGATGATTAACTACTTGCCAAACCCTAAACCAATGTCGAATTCTTGGGCAAATAGTCAATATCAAATATAAATCCATAATAAACTGGTTAATGAAAATACACGCAGCTTAGATAGAATGCCTTACAGACTACCCTTTCACTCCCACACCCCTATTATCAGATCTTAACACTAATGCTTAACTCTCTGGAATCACCTGTAATAATTACAACTTCCTTGAAAGAACTCACAAGTAATTGGACAATCACCTTGTAATTGTTATATCGAAAATGCCTTGCAAATTAAACATACAAGAGCTTAAATAGAAATATAAAGAGACAACACAAGATATTGAATAGAAACTACAATGTATTATATTAATATGTCACTCCTTCAAATACATTGAATAGACAATAAGCACAAAGCTCAGACAAAATTGAGATGTCTTCCTTGCAGTTTGTATATTTCACCACCTTTACAAAAATGATCTATCTTGCTATTTATAGAGTCTAAGACATCTTGGAATCCTTAAATACTGTAAGATATAAAATAGGGGGTTGTTTATTAATATGTAAGGTGTTGAATTCCTTAACCCTACTTTACACTTAATTGAATTGTATTGATTGTAGATTGCAATTGTGATTAGGGAGAAGATAAGATGTTCCTCTTTTATCCTCAAATGCACAAATGGGAGATCCAAGTTGATCAACCCAAAGGAAGGGCTAATGTACAAATGAATCAACTATTTGGAAAGGAGAATAACAAGAACGATATCTTAAATTCTGTTAATTATATGTATAGAAATGATATATGATAGTAATTGAAGAAATGGGAGAAATGCACTAACCTTGAAATATTGTAGATCAAAGAATGTTGTTTTCTGAGGTTTGTGGACTGTTTCTGGAAAAACTAATAGTTGATCCCGAATCGGAACGCAGACACAAACAAAACCCAGAAATATTTTTTTGTTCCGATGTCATCTTATGAAAAATGTTGAACTTGAACCACAAATGCCAACTTTGACCCAATAATGTCGACCCTGACCTGCACAAGTCCAACAGAAAATCTGTCCATGCTGTCCGTAAGAAAGCCAAAAAGGGTATCTAGATCTGGTCTCAAATCAACTATTATGAACCTGTGCCTACAAGAAAAAGAGGATTGTTTGTTGTGGGGGAGGGGTTTGCCTTAGTCAAACCCCAATTTAGGAATTAACCTTGAAATCAATAAAGTACAGAATGCTAGCAAGTAGTAAAATTGAATCTAATAATGAAGCTATGATAATCAATATATATATATGTAATTGTAATTCAAATGTATGCAAATATGTAAGTATAAAAGAAATGGACTTTATAAACCATAAACCTCCATGATTGTATGCTTGAAATCCACTTTGAAGAGATGATGAAAGATTCTTGAGAATGCACAAAGGATCTTGAAGGAAGATCACACCACCATGATGGCTAGATCTAGGGTTTGAATGATGAATGTTGAATATTTGCACCTAATCCTTTCAAAGGCTTGAGAGCTTGAAACCTTGATCTTCAATGGAGAACTTGAATTCTTGAGAGGAAGACTTGAACACCTTGAAAGCTTGGAAATATGTAGGACAATGGATGCTTGAAGTTTTTGCTTCTTGACAAAATGTTGATTAGAGCCTTTTTTTTCTTAGAAGACTTAGAGAAAGTGAGAGAGAGAGAGAGACTTCCTTTTATATGAAATTAGGGAAAAATATTCTAAGGAGGCTGACATAGGATAATTAAATTCCAATTAGACCCATGCCCCTAGAGAAGGACCTATATTAAATATAATTTAGGAATCAATGCTTCGGAACCCAAAATAGCCGACCCAGAAGTGGGAAAAATAAATTTTTGATGACCCCCGGCAACTGACAAGCTTCCTATTTTGAAAGGGGGACCCTGGTCAAGGTTGAGATCAACCTTGACCTAGGTCAGGGTCAAGGTTGACCTTGACCCAGGGGGCCAGAACCCCTAGAAAATATGCCAGGTGGGGTAGGAGGTGCCCAGAGAGGCCCAATCAAGGTCTTGAACTAGCACATAAGCATGAGATGATGTAGAAACAAGAGGATGATATGATGGAGGTCAAAAACATCCCCTAAGTAGGGCTAAATGCTCTTAACATGGAAGTGCTTCCATTTTAAGATGATACAAATACTAAGGATGAAACAAGCTTCAAATGGCTTTATACCTAAACCTAAAATATACTAGAAGACAAAATACAATAAGACCATAAGCGGTGGAAAGACAAAATAGGAATACAATCAGTTTTGATATTCAAATCCTTGATAGCTGGCACCTTTGTCTATTGATATTCTGGATAGCCTCCAATAGTTATTGCGATATCTAGTGACTGCCATTACAGGCTAACTTACACTAATATTTCTGATGACTAACCTCCCTGTGCTCAAAGATCAGGTGCCAGGTGTCTCTTTACTCCTCGTCCAGTATGTCCAAGTCAACTGTTGTAGGCTTCTTTTTCTTGGGCTTGGTGAGAAAATCCCATGCTGTTACTTACGCCTCTGTAGGCCAATAAAAGCTCTGAATGCTTTCCAATTGTACATTTTTCCTTTCCCAGCTTGCATCTATTATACTTTTGACATCTATATCAAACTTATTAAAGTTTGTTTCGGGCTTAAATGCCTCATCTAAGGTTTTATTGAACCTTTCCATATCTAATTATCCATTGTCACATATAAATGCCTCTTTATTAGGAAGTAATGAATCAAATTCATTTCTCCATACATCTACTACCTTGATATGATCATCTTCTCCCTTTATTGGAGGAATAAATTTATTGTATTCTGGACCAAACATGTTGACCCTGGCTTCAATCTGATTTTCCTTTCCCTAGAAGAAAGACAAGGTAACCCCAATTTTCTCATTCTCCTTGCCAACTTGTGTTACAATCTCAGGGAGGTCTTCCCTAAGTGGTTGTAGGGATGCTAACCTTTCAAACAAATTAGTCCTTACTGACCAAGTCCTAAAATAGGGGTTCAAAGTTGAAACATAATTAGTTACCTCATTTTGTAAACCAGGAAACTTGTTGTAAGCTCCATGTACTAGATCAACTTTGTCTTTCAAAATATTGATCCTATGTTGCAGAATATTCAATAAGGATTCTGAAACCACTTTATTCTACTCACTATCCTTCTCTATTTTCTTATCAATATCCCCTACATCCTCTGTTTGTACAAGTGTACCTACAACTTGTGTAGGCTCAACAAGAACAACCTCATGGATTTATTGTAGTTTCTGATTCAGCTCTACTACTAGCTTCTCCAATGCATTTATCTTTATTAAGCCCAGCTCCCTATATTGCACAACAAGACATGCCTCATTAAACAATTTCTGATATCTATTTGACATCTGTACAACTTTTGCTTCATTCCGATGAGCAAAGTGAGTGAGAGCTTGTGAAATTTCCAAATCTCTGATGTTGTGGATGGACCATATGATTTTTTCTCCATCCATCTTTTCTTGTACATTAATCAGTGATGGCTTCTAGGTCTTGGTAGCTAGAGCCCACATGGCTAGGGTTTGGGATTGTGCATTGTATCCACATCCTTTAATCATCTCTCCCACTTGTCTTTTTGAAGAGAAATTGATATCTTCCGTGCCTTGACATGAAAAGGCTCCCCTGTTTCCATCTTTTTCTTCTTCTTGTGAGGTTCAAAAACTACCTCAACCTCTTTCCCTTGAGTCGAATACACTATATTTTCCTATCTTTGAGGTGGCTAATCCATTGGTGGAGGGCTATGTACTGAGTAACTGCTATCACTGCACTCTAAAGAAGATTGTTTGTTTGGACCTCTATCCTTATCCTCTATTTGCTACTCCAATTGATTGCATAGTGTTCCATACGATTCAATAATCTTATCTAGTCTTTGCAAATAAGGAACATCAGGGAAGTAACCCCCAAAAGGGATCCCTTTCTTCTTAAGTTGTTGTTCCAGATCCTTTAGTTCTTGGAACTTGTCACCTCTTCTCACAACTTCATCATATTATAGGATGCTCCTTATTAGGTCCTCTTCTATACATTGCTCATGGACTTTGGTATTTGGAATGGTGGGTATAAAGAGATTCTTTACACTGAATTTAAACCCCTCTGTATCCACATACCTATATAGGGTTACACTCATCTTGGAGTGACCTAACCATTTGTTCACTGAATCATATGCCCTCTTTCAAATTGTTAAATCATAAACTTGAAATTGCTGAGGTGTGAATGTACCTTTTTTGTGTGGAACCAAATGTACCTTATAAGTCAAAATAAGTTGCCACCTGAACTCAATGACAACAATTCTTGGTGGCACATGGTATGGTAAAATGTGTGGTGGCTGGGAGAAACCATAAAATCTTATCAAAGTGAAATTATTATGGTAGTATAAGTCTCCCTAGTTGTGGTCTCCAATCCACTTGTAAACAAATTTACAAGGCTTGAGAAGCTTCAAGAATTTGATTGACAGTCTCAATCATATTGACTCCCAAACTCCTTAATAGGGGATATACCATCCAGCTCTGGAAAGAACAGAATTCATTCTCACTAGATGTATAATTCCACACCCTCAACCAGAGTCTTAAAGGGTTGGATTGACCTTGATACAATCTTTTAGGTGTCAAATTTGGTTGATCCATGATATTGAAGTTATAAAATAAAATTAAATGCATCAATAAAGAATACTAAAAAAATTTAGTGTTGGATTCCTTCTTCTGGATGTCTACAAACCCTTGATGCATTCTGTCAATCACATATTGGATGTAATAATAGTCTGTGATGACATGTGGACTTGGCAGGTCCAAAACAATCATCAGAATATCAGAAGATATCCTTTCTCTTCCCCCATCAACTCCTAGAACTCTACATAGACCATAGGAAATATATTTCATGTAAAAGGCTAGGTCCTTGTAGAAGTAGGGTGCCCTGTTACTAGGAATGGGTGCTATGCAATTTCTAGTGCCTTTTGGCACATGAATTTTAATTAATTTTGCCACAACACAGGCTTCCCTTGTACACCTAGCTATTAAGGTCTTCAGGTCTATCTCTGTAGTGCAAGGATTATACATATTGAAATATTTCATAAAGGATACCCTATCTAGAGTTACTAGGGCTGTACCATCATTATTTTAGATGGTTTTAGAGATTGTAACATACCTATTATCCAACTCCAGCAATAAATCTACATCTACAAACACATCTAGAACTAACAATTTGGCTAACCCTGAAGTCTAAGGGTTTGACATGGGAACAAGACCATTTCTATTCTTATGAAAAGAATTAAACAAATGCTATCTAGAACAATCAGGAGTTTTGGCATCTGTAACATAAGCCATGTTATCACCAAGGTATTCATTATTTACCTTTTTTCCCTGATTTGATCCTAGGAGCAGAGTTAGAAATTTGTTAGAGTAATTCCTCTTTCCCTTTTGATCATCATCAACATCTCCACTCTTCCCACTAGATGAAGCAACACTCACTTCTCATCTCATCTTTTCTATTTTGAACTAGATAATACTGATCAAACTCCTGTTTCCTCACTCTGAAACCTAGACAATTCTGCTCTTCTGAAAGCAATAATCACTTATGTAATCTTTAGCTCTGAAATCTAAGAATCTAGTAAACTAAAATTAACATTGGTAATGCCTATTTATTCAGAGAAATCAATGCACCAATCCATTCAAAATCATGAATTTTTATTCAGACACTTCTGCCATTACTTCTACGTGCTTTGATATCAATTTCTCTTAGCCATGGCGCCTGAGGTTGACAGGTTATCATTTTGAAAATAGGCCAATCAGAGTAATCATGAAACCTTATTTTATGCAAAATAAATTCTCTATTTGATATGATTGGCTGATATTATTACAATTCAGCTACTTCATACATGTTGTCACAATCCTCTTGTTCTATTTTTTGGTGACTGTACATCATGGCGCAGGACAAAACTCTTAACCTTTACCTTGCTCATACTCTGGTTCTTTTTTGAGACCACACGACTACTTTATCTCCTTGTTGCTGAGAGTTAGCCTTAACTCTAGTCTTGTCATGAGCTTTAACACTCATCATACAATCAAAATTGATCAACGGTTATCTCTTAGTCGCTGAACAAATTCACTTAACTCATACTTCATTTTGAGATTCCACAACTAAAGCAAAAGAGTAACTCTTGTTTAACCATTGGTATGTTTGGAGATTATGTGACTGTACAAATTTGACATCGATGAAATATTTCACTAACCATGATTTTCATTAGAGATTACGTGACCATCGTTAGATCCTCTTTCAATCTGATGGTTCACATGGAATCTCTTATTCATCTTGTACTTTTTGCATTTAAATCAGAGACTACATGACTACCATTAGATCGCTTTTAATCCAACAACTCACGTGAACTCTCTTAAGCTTTATCTTTAACTGCACTTCATCCTGAGACTTCGCGACTAAAGCTATCTCTAAGTAACGGGATAAATTTTTCAACCTCGGGTTTGCATTGAGATTTTTCATAGATTGTAGATCTGTAGAGTGACTTAGACACATGTCAACATCTGGATTATTACCTCTAAATCATTGAAATTTATCTAACTTTTTGACTTCTCTTAGCGACTTAATGCCAACCATTAGATCTCTTCTCATCTACAACTTGGGTTTCCCTGCTGCAAACTTCACTGAAACTTGACTTAATTTTCACTAACCACAGTTCATATAGAGACTTAGCGACTTACTTAATCTCGTTGTCACTGAAAAAGTTATCTAGCTCAAGGTTTAAATTACAAAATTAAATACCAACCTTTAGATCTTTCCTTCATCTGACCGTAGTCGCTGAATCTCTTGAACTTTTATACATCTAAAATTTTATCTCGCGACTAAACCTTGGCCACAAGATCAACTTTCAATTGGACGATAGTCACTAGATCTCATAACATTTGACTTACACCTTGTTTTCATCAGAGATCTCATGATTGAATAAATCTAACTATGTCTTTAACCTTGGTAAACTTGTGAGACTTTAGGACTGAAGAAACTCGAAGTCGCTTTATAATTTCTTAACTGAAGAGTTTATCTTGAGACTTTACGCTAGCCACAGGATCATTTTGCAAATCAATGGCTATCGTGGAATCTCTCAAGATTTAACTTAATTTTTGTTTCCTTCCGCGATCTAGCGACTGAATAAAAATTCAACCAAGCTTTCACTCTAATTTGTTTGTGAGACTGCATGACTGAAGAAACTCAAATTTTCCATAGGATTTCTTAACTCCGGGGTTTCAAATGAGACTTTGTGCGAACCACAGGATCAAGATCTGAATCAACAGTGTGCGTGAAATCTCACAATCCTTCAAAGAATATTCTTTTCTTTGTGAGATAACATGACCAAAGTGTTGCGATGAGTCTCGAAGCAAAAAGGAATATTCTTAAAGCTTAAAGAGACTTCACGACTAACGTTAAAATATGAAAAGGATCACATGACTTAAGTTATTCAGACTTTCTGAAAAAAGTAATTGCAAAATAGAAGCGGATTATGAAAAACTAGGGTTTTCTCTTGTTATGAATGAAAAATGACCTAAGACCTAGGGTTTCCATACTCCTTATTGATTTTAAGGCTCAAGGATCAGTATTTGCAGGAAATTGATAGCATTTTGGACAGGTTTTGGCCTTCTAACAAAGAATAACACTAGGGACTCAAAATTTTAATAGCAAGATTTCCAAAACTGGAAATACAACCAACAAGACCCACTCAAGTATCTTATAGAAAGAACAACCCAAAGAGATGTATGGCCAAAAAATATGATGTTTAGTGATTTGGCATTGAGTGTGTTGATTATAAATCAATAAAAAATTATATTTTAACTAATTATCTAATCAAAGAAAGATTAATCAACACTCATCAATTGATCCTAGATAAGTACCTAATGAGCTCATATTAACTCTTGAAAATTCTCCACATAGAATCTATACACTTGTTATAGATTCCCCTTATCCACAATTTTTCCCTTCATTCTCCCTTCATTCATTTTTTGCTCATAGTTTACTTCTAATCCTTTGACTTAATCATCTTTTGTACCCCATGTCTGGCCTAGACCAAAATAAAGGGTGTTATGTACAATGACACCTCCCATGATTTTTTTATCCTTGATGATCCATCCAAAGACAA
>MU226283.1:605173-617334 GCA_018584345.1 Thuja plicata
GATTAATTACTTCTCAATTCATAGATTAATTGCATCTCTTTTATAGACTAGGTGCAATCTCATTCATAGAATAAATGGCAATTTCATCTTTTCTCATATTCTAGAAATCCTCCATGTTAGCAATGGTTAGGTTGTTGGCTCTCGTTTTGAGGGTAAAATTGACATCCACAACTAATTAGGAGGCAACAAGTCGTTTCAATTGAGTTTGCAAGATAAACAATTCAAGTTTGCTTTTGTAAATTGAACAATTGAGTAAAGACTATGTTGGGTTTGTACATGATTTAGAGGTCACATTCAAGCACACACATTTTAGGGCCCACCGTGGGACAGAAAAAATGATTTCTGGCCTCATTTTCAAACTTTTTGACTGTGTTTTTGGAGCTTTGCCATACGTATGTACAACACTGGTACGTAGTCTCGCGCAAAGTTTTGCATCAAGCCACGTGAAGTTTTTCTCTCTGTAGCACTCTATCATGCAAGGAAATAGAAAGCTCACGCACGTAGAAGAACTTTTTTGCACTTATCGAAGTACTTGCTCACGCGAACTTTAGCAGACAGACATTTAAATTTTAGAATTTTTAATCTGTTGTTTCTCTATTCTGACATCTGTTTTCTGCTCTGATTTTCCTATTTTTGATTTTTATTGCTGCATAATAGTGGTTTGTAGGTTTTCTTATCAAAGATCAAAACTTTCTAACAATTTACTTGCAGGACGATAGTCAAAGGCATAATTAAAACGTCATGTTTGTTTACTATTTTTCATTCACATAGTCTAAATACGGCTTTGTTAAAATTTCGTAAGGATCCCGATAGCAAAGTAGGGGAATTAGCTCTTCATTACATGGAAGTGATGCCCATGGATGAAACCGAGACCTAGATGTTTCTAGCATGACAGGTACTTGGGGAAGCAAAGAAAGATAGTGAATCTTTAGCACTTCTACTTGTTAGGGGATTATGCTCTTCTCTCTTTGAGAGAATCAGAAATCCAAAGACTTGTGGATTTGGTGGAGTGAAATTATCTCGGTGATGAATATGACTGATGTGTTTGGGTGAGGTGCAAAGGTAGAGAAGTATTCTCTTCTCTCATTGAGAGAATCAGAAAATCAAACCCTTGAATCCGAACCAAGTTGAGTCACCTTTAGAGGGCCTGCTGGAAGTTGAACCTTCGGGAACAACCCAAGTGAGTATACACCTCTCACCGGTGATTCCACCTCACTCTAATAAGTCTACTTTGTTGTATTCTAAAGACTCTAAAGCCATAGTAACTTCTTTCTCATTGATTTTGACTATCATCATGAGAAAGCATTGTTTGTCATACTAAGCGGTGCCGCTCCCAACCTTGCTTGCAAGGGTGTGTGATTTACAAGTGTTGGTGTGGCTGTGAGGCTCCAGCTCTGTATCAGAGGCACTAGAGGTTATTGTGAACAAAAGCCTATTAAACACTCTCTTAGTTAGATGCCTACCCAGTTCACCTCTGAAAGGAGACATAATCTGTGCGCGGAGAGAGGGAAGAATCTCTCCCCTAGATTCTTGACATAGGTATGCACCTGGATGTTTGAAGTGGTATATGACGCTGGCCACTATTTAAGGGTAACCTTTGAACATATATACTTAGTCCTTGGAAACACCAAAAACACGGGCACTCTTTCAAGGGTGACAGTGCTATGTGAGGTGCACGCATACGCATAAGATAGCGCGACACATATTTTGTGTTCTCAACCAATTTTCTTTGTAGGGATAACTGAGTGTCTATTTTAGAGTCTTAAACTGTCCATACTATCATCAAACAAAGACTCCCATGTTTCTACCAAGTTGCTTTGTCCTTGGTGGAATTGTTTATGACTACTGTTTGTGTCACTACATGATTAAAACTTCATGTTTTTAAATGAGTGCTTGTCACCTTGAAGCAGAGATTGCTGATTTGTATCATCTTAAAACTATCCTAAGCTTGAAAATATTTTTAGTGAGTAGTTCTCACTGTGTCTCAAAATCTGGTTATTATCTTGAAAACTGAGTTTGTTTATCTGCCCTATCTACCTCTTTTCTAGGATTTGATAGCTTGTTCCCTCATTATCTACAGCCTAAAACTAGTTGTTTCCAGTTGCAAACTAACTGATTCATAGTCGAACTTGTCTTGTCTCTTTGTCTCCATCCTATTTTCTTATGTTTTTTATACCTTGCGACACGATGGTCATATCTCAACTAGTCTAGCCATACCTCCGATGATTCGTGCTGGGTGCATCTCACACCTTGGTTGTTCTAGCCTATTACCTCTTTTTTTTCGATACCTTTAGAGACAGAGTTCTGAGTCAGATCTTAAGTTTCCTCTCATATCAGCTTCATTTATGCCTGTTATGACTAGGAGCGGTAATATCTTTCCCATACGCAATTATGGAGTAGGTAGAGGTAAACCTCGCAATCAAGGAAAAGGTCATTCTGAACCTGTTATACAAGTGGATAATTAAGAGGGATCATCACATTCCTCTTCCCTATTCAGTGTAGACCCGAGTCCAAATCTGAAGCCAGTGCTTCAATTTTGTTCTAATCTATTGTTTCAAGATCAGCGTTATCCATTTCTCTCAAGCCAACAATGCTACAAGAAGTCATCTATTTGGGTTGATCCTATTAACGACCCTCGCTTCCTTAGTGATCCATTCCAACATTTCAATCCTTTTGATTCACCGAAGAGCACATAGGCCATGACTCCTCATTCTCATACTGATGGAGTGCACATAGAATAATCTCACATTAACAAAATTTCATCTCCTTTCAATTACACACAAGGTCATGACCAATTTCAACATGAACAAGGTCATCAAGGAGAAGAGCACCACCAGGGTCAAGATCAGACTTAGAGCATTTATGAAATTCTTGGCAATGAAGATGACCCAATAACTCAAAATGACATAGACATAACAAAGTCTAATAAAGCTCTTATTAAAATGATGGAGATACTCCTTGCGGAAGACAAAGAAAAATACTTTCTAGATTTAGCGAATCAAGGGGTCAAATTACCTGCAAACTTCCAAGTGGAAACGCTTGTCGCTAAAGAAGAGGAAATTGAAACCTCCAAATTGCATAAGATAATTCAAGACATGCAAGGTGAAATTAGACAACTTATGAAAGATAAGGACAAACCTACACAACAGTTCACAGTGGAAAGTATACATCCTTTTCCATTTGATAGGAGCATTGTTATGCCACCCTTTCCCAAAGGGGTAGAGCTTCCTAAATATGACAAGTATCTAGGCACCACTGATTCCCAGGATCATTTAAGAGAATTTGGTTCCTTTTCGATGGAGTTTATACATGATCAAACATATTTGATGCATCCTTTTCCATGAAGTTTGGGTGGACCCGCTATGGAATAATTCTCACAACTACCCACTAGCATCAAAAGTTTTGACGAGATTGCCAATCTTTTTATACAACATTATTCTCACAATATTCAACATCCTGTCAATATACGGGATCTTTGCAACCTTAAGCAGAAGAAAGGGGAACCATTCTTGATGTTTATCCAAAGATGGAGACAATTTTGCACAAAGTACCCTCGCAAAATACCCAAGTCCGAGAAACTCGATATATTCTTGGACAATCTCACCTCTGACTTCG
The DNA here is from genome assembly GCA_018584345.1 of Thuja plicata. Lineage (NCBI taxonomy): Eukaryota > Viridiplantae > Streptophyta > Pinopsida > Cupressales > Cupressaceae > Thuja > Thuja plicata. The sequence continues at coordinate 608,789 of MU226283.1, forward strand.
GGTATCAAGTCCAACTTCAAGGTCCCCTTAACTTTAATAGTATGATAAAACAAGCTGTGAATAGAAGAATTCATGGTTAAAAAAGGCGAATTGACCTTGTATAAAGATAACAAGCAAAATCCCTCATCTTCCAACAAAGATGAAGGGAAATTTTCCAACAAAAATAGAGATGTTGTGAATTATGGGGTGGTCAATAACGTGAATTCAACTTCTTCAAAACCAGTCTTCAATCTCACCTAAGGTATACAAGTGACCAAAGCTATCAAAAAGGTTGCAATCAATACTCAACAACCTTCTAAATTTTCTGGTAACAAACCTTGGGCAGCACGACCCAAGCATGAATTTACCTGTCTGGCAGAACTGCTTGATGTGGTTTTCAAAACTTTGGTGCAAAATCAGATTCTTGCTCCTTTGGAGAAATGTCTATATGATCCACAACCAAGACCTCATTGGTGGAATGAGAATGATTACTGTGATTACCATCAAAACAAAGGTCAGAAGATTCCTACCTGTCTCCAATTACGACATAAATTTCAAGATTTGATCAATAACCAGGTTATCGTTGTGGAGAATCATAACAAGAATTCAGATCATCAAGCATTCAAAGATCCCTATCCTCATCATGAGAAAGGTGAATCCTCCAATGCTCAGAATAATAATTCCAAAGTTAATTATGCAAATACCACTTACGATAATGTGATCAACATGATTGAACCAGTGGAAGTGGAATATTGCAATATGTTTACTGGAAAGAGAAGTGGGAATGTTTCTAAACCCAGAACCCCATTTGTCTTCAGAGGCCCTAGGTCTCAATTATCTAAATCTAAAACATCTCAAGATTGTGCGAATGTTGTTACTAGGTCTAACGCTAGAATCTCTATCAAGGGTCCTAACCCTCCCGCTGCTACGTTCGCACCAAAACAAACTGTGAATAAGATTGTTGTTGGTTATACCAAAAAGACCACAAAGGTGGTACCTATGCCTCCTAGTGCTGGTTATAGAATTCTTGACTAGTTTCAAAGGACCAATGCTTAGATAACTATTTTTAAGCTATTGAAAATCTCGCCTGCTCATAGGCAGATTCTGGACAAAGCTCTCACTGAAGCTAATGTCCCCAAAGATATCAATCTGGATCAGTTTCAATCCATGGTGGGTCATTTGACCTTGCCACATTATTTATCCTTCTCTAAAGAAGATGATCACTCAATTAGTCACCCACACAATGCTCCCCTACACATAGAAGTCATGATCGCCAAACAACTAGTCCACCGCATGCTCATTGATAATGGTGCTGGTCTTAATATTTTCTCCGCTCATTTTCTTGCTCAACTAGGTTATGGAGAGGATGGCATAGATTCCCACAAGAGAATTACCATAAAAGCTTATGATGAGGAAGAGAGAACATCTAAAGGTCTAGTTGTGCTACCCATTCGGGTTGGCCCAGTTGAAAGAGACATCATATGTCAGGTGCTAGACCTTCCTCTTGCATATAATATTTTGCTAGGAAGACCATGGATTCACAAGATGAAAGAATTTCCTTCTACATACCATCAATGTATCAAGTTTTCTTTTCAAGGTGCAGAGGTGACCGTTCCTGCTAGCATGGGTTCTTCTTTTAATGCTCTCACTCAATCAGCTGACAGTCTTGTTCCAACTAATAGAGAATACATAGAACTCTGTGATGCCAAGCTCAAAGACATGGAATAGACACTGAAAATCATAGACATAGGCATGGGGGGATATCAAATGGAACTTGTACTGTCATTAGCAACTCTACCCCTGTCTCCTCGTTCTTATGGGAGACCTTCTGAGCACAACAAATCTTCCACTACTCCTAAGATAGTTTATGAGGGTACATTTGTACGGTCCAATACACCATTGGAAGATGAAGATGAGGAAAGAGCTATCAAGGCTTGGGTTTGTAAAGGAAAGAACATAGTAGAACAAACTACCCCGGCTTGTGAATTAAATCCTAACAGTGAGGGTCTTAAGATTATGAAATGATTTGGGTACAAGGGAAGTGGCCCGATAGGTGTGAATGACAATGGGTTAGTGGAACCTATCCAAGATATAGGTTAAAAGACAAAAGACACCACTGGCTTAGGTTTCAAAAAGGTCCTGTTTCATCTAGGGATCAGTAAATTTGTGCAAAAAGTAGAACCTTCACCAGAACCTGAAAGCACAGTTACAGTCGACACTATACAAGATAGCTCAGATGAGGATTTCTTTCCTTATCCAATCCCTCTAGACCTGGCAGCATTCTTTGCTAAGTAGATAAATTTGTGCCATGTACCTGTATAGTTAAAACTGACAGTGATTCTGATCAAACCACTCCATTATAGACACTAACTTTTGAGTAATGGAAAGACTTACAAGATCCTAACTTCAAAGGAGAATGGTACATGCCACCAAAATTTCAAGAATGGTTGACACAAGAACAGACTAGTATTGCAAGAACTCAAAAACTTTCATGGTGCAAGCTCCCAAGTTAGAGTTCAGATACAGACTCTCATGAGTATGAGTTTGATAGTTTGTCAGCAGGATCATATGAAAGACTTCTCGACGTAAGTGAGGGGTCTAGTGAAAAGCCTAATGAGTCCAAGTCTATAGGTGTTAACATGTCTTCTACTTTGGTCATTAGGGATCAAAAGGATTCAAACACACCTTTGGATGAGATTGGTTTAGCTCTCAGCTTGCTAGTTAATGCTTTCGATGACTATACTATGAAGGCACTTGAACTTGTCACATCTCTTTCCCTCAAACATCCTAAATTAACAGTCTGGAATTCCCCTTTTTTATCCAGTGAAGTCCTTAGATTCTAGAATGATTATACTTTAGCCTGTTATCTTCACGCTGTTGAGCACGTAATGTCCTCCACTAGTGAAGAAAGTGTCAACATGACCGAGGCTAAAGTTAAGTACCTTAGTTAGAAAATTAAAAGAATAAAAAATAAGTGCTCTGATGGTGAAAACCACGTTTTGGCAGTATTAGAGCCAAAAAAAGTAAAAATAAAAGATGTATTTGAAGGTGAAAACCTCTTTGAGGTGCCTGAGGATGAGGTACTTGATGCACTTCTGAGTCACTTCCAAGAACACTCATCAGTATTAATTGAACCAACTGAGCCGATAAATCTAGGAATGGAGGAGTATCCACATATCATTCATGTGGCCAAGTCATTATCTATAGAGGAACTTAAGGAATTTACAAAAAAATTCCAAGAGAAAAAGATAAATTTTGCATGGACATATTCTGACATGCTGGGTGTGGATCTTGATCTCATTATGCATCACTTATCAATAGCTCCAGGTGTGAAACCTGTTAAGAAAAAATTAGAAAGATGCATCCGCATGTAGCTTTATTAATCAAGGTAGAATTGGAAAAACTTCTAAAAGATGGGTTCATCTGAGTGATTGATTATGCAGTGGATTTCTATTATAGTCCCAGTGACTAAACATGACAAATCTATTAGGGTCTACACAGACTTTAGAGATTTAAATTTGGCATGTCCCAAAGATGATTTTCCACTTCCTAACATTGACATGATCGTGGATATGACAACAGGATATGAGATGTATTCATTAATGGATGGTTTCTCTGGTTATAATTAGATCAAGATTGCACTAGAGGACCAAGAGAAAACCTCTTTTACTTGTGCATGAGGTACATTATGTTGGAATGTTATGCCCTTTGGTTTAAAGAATGCTAGGGCTACTTATCAAAGAGATGTTACTACAATATTTAATGACATGATGCATAGGACAATGGAGGACTACGTGGATGACACACTTGCCAAAAGTATGGATAGCAAGACATATCTCACTGATCTAGGTCCTATACTAGATCGTATGGAGAAATTCAGGTTGCATCTAAACCTTGAGAAATGTGCATTTGGGGTTACTTCAGGAAAGTTACTTGGCTATATCAATTCTGCGAAAGGAATTGAGGTGGATCCAAAAAAGGTACAAGCTATAATGGAAATGCCACCACCCCATAATGTCAAACATATCAGAGGTCTCCAAGGTTGGCTCAAATCTATCAGGTGGTTCATCTCATAATTAGCTGACAAGTCACAACCTTTCACTAAAACTCTGCATAAAAGTGTGACTTATGACTGGAGCAAAGAATGTGAACAAGGATTTCAAAAGATTAAAAAATATCTAGCCAATCTACCCATACTGATGCCTCCTATTTAGGGGAAGCCTTTGATCTTACATATCTTAGCAATGGAAACATCCTTGGGTGCTCTCTTGGGCCAAGAAGATCCAAATCATAAAAAAAGAGCCATTTACTACATCAGCAGAACATTGGTCTCTTACGAAATGAATTATTCAGTAATTGAGAAGGCTTTCTTAGCAGTAGTGTTTGCTATCCAGAAGCTACGACACTACATGTAGCCTCACACTACAAGGTTAATTTCAAAGATTGATCCATTGAAATACTTACTCAGTAAAGCTACCTTCATAGGTAGACTAGCTAAATTTGTCATGCTCCTTAGTGAGTTTGATATTGTATCTGTTGAGAGAAAAGATATCAAAGGACAAGCGATTGCAGATTAATTGGCTAAAGCATGTCTTACAGATCATCAACCATTAAAAATGAAATTCCTAGACGAGTCCATTATGCTTCTCACACATCAGATATGGACAATGTTCTTTGATGGTTCATTCACCCAACAGGGGTCAGGAGCTAGAATTTTGTTTATCACACCTCAGCGGTACTCCTTACCAAAGGCACACAAAATGATGTTCCCTTGTACCAATAATACCATCGAGTATGAAGCTTTGATCAATGGACTCAAGATCACTATTGAATGGTGAGTGGATGAACTGAAAGTCTTTGGAGACTCACAATTGGTTATCAATCAAGTTAACAACACTTATCAAACCAAAGATGAAAAGTTGGTACCCTATAAAAAGATGGTTGACAGCCTTAAGAATTACTTTGCACATGTCACTTTTCAGCAAATTCCCTGGGTGGATAATAAAATTTCTGATGCTATGGCTACTCTAGCCTCTATGTTACAAATTCCAAAGAATGATTTTAGACATGATTTCCTAGTGGAGACATTATGCTACCATGCCTATGACTCTCCTGACTCCCAGATGATCTGTTTAGTAATTGGACATGATTCATCTCACTACCACCACATCTACTCTTATCTCCATGACCAAACTATTCCTGACACATATACTAGAAATGAACAACGCCATCTAATCCACAGTGCTTCATGGTACGTCATCATAGCAAATGACTTGTATAGACGAGGTCTAGACGGTACCATCCTTAGGTGTCTAGAACCTGATGAGTCTAAACACACGTTAGAAGAGGTACATGAAGGCAGTTTTGGTTCTCACTCAAATGGTCTGACATTGGCTCGTAAGCTTATTAGAGCTGGTTATTATTGGCCCGATATGGAGAAGTAAGCTACGCAGTTTTCCAAGTCTTGCAAGCAATGTCAACTCCATGGTAACTTGCTTCATGCTGCAGGTAAGGAGCTCATTCCCTTTATCACCTTTTGGCCATTTCAATAGTGGGCTTTCAACTTAGTGGGTCAGATATATCCCTCTTCTTCAAGAGGAAACATGTACATCATCACTGCTATGGATTATTTTACTAAATGGGTTGAGGCAGTACCTCTCAGTGTAGCTGATGGTAAATCTATAGCTATGTTTATCTTAAACTACATTATCTGTAGATATGGTGTACCCTCCTCTATTATGACTGACAATGGAGGACAATTCAAGAATAAAGATCTGACAAATTTGTGCACTAAGTTGAAGATTATTCAACACTAGACATCTATTTACTATCCTCAAGGAAATGGACAGGTTGAAGCTTCCAATAAAACAATTCTCAAGATCCTGCACCGTATGGTACACAAGTCTGGACGGGATTGGCACCTCTAGATTAATCCAACTTTATGGGCCTATCGTATTAGTGTAAGAACGCCAACAGGGGCCACACCCTTTGCTTTAGTCTATGGTGCAAATGCTGTACTGCCTATTGAGGTTGAGATTTCTACCTTGCGAGTCTCTTTGAAAGGCCTCATTACATGTGATGACATTAGAATATCTTTGCTTCAAGAGCTTTAGTTACTGGATGAATGTCGAAAAGTGGCATTTCATCATCTCAGAGGATATTAAAAGAGGATATCTAAGAGCTATAACAAGAAGTTTAGACCAAGAGACTTCCAAACGGGTGATCTCATCCTGAGAGAGAATCCTAAAAATCAGCAACAACGGACTCAAAAAGGGAAGTTTGAGCCGAACTGGCTTGGTCCTTATATTATTACTATAGTATTTAGGTCTGGCACTTATCACCTCTCCACTACAGAAGGTGAACCACTCAAAGAGCCCATCAACGCTCTTCACCTGAAGAAATTCTATAGTTGAGATATCTTCTGCATGCTCATGTACATAGGTTATTTTATGAGAAAATCCTAAAAATTGTAAAATTTCCTTAAAAAATGATCATCTTAGTGGAAACCTAGAAAACAGGTGCTTTGATGTATCTATTATCCTGGTGAAAACCTGGTAAACAGGCGCCTTGATAATACCAAAAAAAAAAAAAGAAAGGAAAAAAAAAAAAAAGGAAAAAGTACAAAAAAAATTGGAAAAATTGAAAATATAAAAAAAAAAAAAAAGAGAAAAAGAGAAAAATGTGCCATTGATGAAAACTTGGTAAAATAGGCGTCATGGTAGAAAAAATAGAATTTTTTCCAAGATGGTGAAAACCTGGTAAACAGGCGCCTCTTATTTCACAATGCTTTATCTGTCACAGCATCTCTTGGCCTTCTCGCATTTTCTTTTCTGCTTTTTCGCTTCATCTTTCTTTCCCGCTTTAGTTCGCTTTCCTTCTTTAGGGTGCTCATGCTTTTGCTTCCTATCATCTTTGAGATTTTTATCGACCTCAAATGGATTGAAACTGGTCATACTCAGGGGCATGTTCCTGGTCTAGGGGGCATTGTCTTATCTTTTGGAGTCTTTCTCCTCTTGCATCGGTCACCAGTGGTTCTCACTGCGTCTGCCTGCCGATGTTTCATGGCACTTCATCTCTTCTTTAGAATCTCCTTCACATCAGTCACCAGTGGTTCTCACTGCGTCTTCCTATAGATGCTTTGATCTCATTATCAATCGTTATGCTTGATAATCTCTTTCGATAGTCACTAGTGGTTCTAACTGAGTCTACCTACTGTCGCTACATTGCTGAAATTTCTTTCATCATTTTTATATCTGTTTGTTTGGCTTTTATCCATTCGTCACTTGGGGGCATGGCTCCCCACTTAGATCACTTTTAGGTTTACACTTGATTCAGTAATCTTGTCGAAGGACAACTCTCTACTGGCACAAACTGGTGTTTCTCAACACGTTAATCAAACAGTGTTTTTCAACACTCTCTTTGGACACATCTGTGTTTTTCAACACACATCAGATATCTCATGATGTAAACATCTCTCGATAGCATTTTAACACAATACACTCACAAGCACAATGGTGGTTTTCAACACCCTAAACATAGACACAATCGTAAGCCTTGAAATGTGTTGAGCTGTGATTGACTCTTTCTTAGTATGTTGTTTTTTCTCTTGAATATCTTCTTTGTCTACTACTTGTTGGTGTGGTTTCGATAATCCAGCAACATCAAATAAATAGGGTGTATGTGATAAGAGCTTCTGCATTAAGGCGAAAAATCCTCATATCCCTCGATCTTGTTTATTTGTACGCCAAGGGGAGGTCCAAACTATCTCCTTGACTATTATCGCTTTGTTTGTTTACATGTGAATTGTTACTATATCAAGCTAGAAACAATGTTTGGGTCACCTTGGATTTTGTGCCTTGGTGCTTATGTTCATTTCCTATATTTTATCTGATGAAAGTCATATTCATGTTCTTATGGTGGCAGCGGCACCAGTAAGGATTGTATTGACTCTGATGATCCAAAAACACTCGATGATGATAAATACGATGAGTCCAACAACCAAAGTCCTAGGATTGCATTTAGCTTAGGCTTGCATTTTCATTTTAGGCTAGCATTCACATTTTAGGCTTGCATTGTGGTGGTTTGGCGCTCTCTTCATTTTCTCATTCTTCTAAGTCCTCATCTTTCATCATGGTTTCTTCTCCACTGCACAAGTGTCTGGTTCTTGCTCTCGATCTTCATGCGCGTTCTTTTGGTTAGTACCTATTGTATATTGTGAATATCCTGCATGAGATGATTAGTACCATTGCATCCATTGCATTACGTTCACTTCCAAAAGGTGCATTTCCATCCATTCATTTGCATTTATATACTCATAAACATGTGCATCCATTATAAGCATAAATCAAATCATACCATAGCATTTATCCATCTAACATCTATCATAACATTTTCATGCATCAATAAAACATGTGCATAAACATTTGCATATTCATCCATTGCATACATCTCTAAATCCATACATCTAATCATATAGGAAATCATCTCATAGAACATACACATCTAAAGCAATATATAAACATGTCCAATGATGCCAAAAATTGAGCTTATATATATATATATATATA